>CM062482.1:4361935-4514435 GCA_031479575.1 Coregonus ussuriensis | reverse complement strand
ATATTACCCCAGAACTGGAAGACTCCTCCTGCCAGAAGCTATGCTTCTGACTCGCTGATTTCTTTATTTTTACACGACATTTCGAATTTAGACTTTCTTGATGTTTAAATAATGTCCATTTAAAATTACAGCTTATATAATGAATATGTTATATGATATTTTATTCATATTGCTAAGGGATATATATATATATCCAGTTGAAGTCTGAAGTTTAAATACACTTAGGTTGGAGTCATTAAAACTCGTTTTTTCAACCACTCCACAAAATTCTTGTTAACAAACTATAGTTTTGGCAAGTCGGTTACGACATCTACTTTGTGCATGACACAAGTAATTTTTCCAACAATTATTTGCAGACAGATTATTTCACTTATAATTCACTGTATAACAATTCCAGTGGGTCAGAAGTTGACATACACTAAGTTGACTGTGCCTTTAAACAGCTTGGAAAATTCTAGAAAATGATGTCATGGCTTTAGAAGCTTCTGGGAATAGGGTGTTATTTGGGGCGTATCCTACATTCACCACGACACGGGCTGAGACTCACATTACAGAGTAACGAAGACTCCAGTCACTATACAGACTGGATCCTCTATTCCCACACTGTCTGTATTTCATTATAAACCAATAGCTGGGTCCTCTATTCCCACACTGTCTGTATTTCATTATAAACCAATAGCTGGGTCCTCTATTCCCACACTGTCTGTATTTCATTATAAACCAATAGCTGGGTCCTCTATTCCCACACTGTCTGTATTTCATTATAAACCAATAGCTAGGGAGTTGAGCGGGGCCGAGTCTATTGCTTTAGCTTCTCTCTGACGAGTCACAGACCTGGGTTCAAACACTGTTTTAAAGTTTCTAAATAAATGTTCTCTAGTCCGTCTGGAGTGCCAGGTGTACAGGGTTTGCAGATTGGTCAGTGCTATCCGGGATCCTTTGGACGTCCCCACCCATACCCTTACCTTAACCTTAACCATAACCCTTACCTAACCCTAGCCTTCACCTTAACCATAACCCTTACCTAACCCTAACCTTAACCTTAACCGTAACCTTTACCTAACCCTAACCCTAACCTTAACCTTAACCATAACCCTTACCTAACCCTTACCTTAACCTTAACCATAACTCTTACATAACCCTTACCTTAACATTAACCATAATCCTTACCTAACCCTAACCTTAACCTTAACCATAACCCTTACCTAACCCTAACCCTTAACCTTAACCTTAACCTTAACCATAACCCTTACCTAACCCTAACCCTAACCTTAACCTTTACCATAACCCTTACCTAACCCTAACCCTAACCCTAACCTTAACCCTAATCATAACCCTTACCTAACCCTAACCCTAACCTTAACCTTAACCTTAACTATAACCCTTACCTAACCCTAACCCTAACCCTAACCTTAACCTTAACCCTAACCCTTACCTTAACCCTAACCATAACCCTTACCTAACCCTAACCCTAACCCTAACATTAACCTTAACCCTAACCCTTACCTTAACCCTAACCATAACCCTAACCCTAACCATAACCCTAACCATAACCTTAACCTTAACCTTAACCTTAACCATAACCCTTACCTAACCCTAACCCTAACCCTAACCTTAACCTTAACCTTAACCATAACCCTTACCTAACCCTTACCTAACCCTAACCCTAACCTATACCTTTTTACATTTCAACTTCAACGGGGTAGGGATGTCCCAAGTATCCCTGATAGCACGGACCTTAGCAGATTCTGGGTAGGGATGTCCCGAGTATCCCTGATAGCACGGACCTTAGCAGATTCTGGGTAGGGATGTCCCGAGTATCCCTGATAGCACGGACCTTAGCAGATTCTGGGTAGGGATGTCCCGAGTATCCCTAATAGCACGGACCTTAGCAGATTCTGGGTAGGGATGTCCCGAGTATCCCTGATAGCACGGACCTTAGCAGATTCTGGGTAGGGATGTCCCAAGGATCCCTGATAGCACGGACCTTAGCAGATTCTGGGTAGGGATGTCCCAAGTATCCCTAATAGCACGGACCTTAGCAGATTCTGGGTAGGGATGTCCCGAGTATCCCTGATAGCACGGACCTTAGCAGATTCTGGGTAGGGATGTCCCGAGTATCCCTGATAGCACGGACCTTAGCAGATTCTGGGTAGGGATGTCCCGAGTATCCCTGATAGCACGGACCTTAGCAGATTCTGGGTAGGGATGTCCCGAGTATCCCTGATAGCACGGACCTTAGCAGATTCTGGGTAGGGATGTCCCGAGTATCCCTGATAGCACGGACCTTAGCAGATTCTGGGTAGGGATGTCCCGAGTATCCCTGATAGCACGGACCTTAGCAGATTCTGGGTAGGGATGTCCCGAGTATCCCTGATAGCACGGACCTTAGCAGATTCTGGGTAGGGATGTCCCGAGTATCCCTGATAGCACGGACCTTAGCAGATTCTGGGTAGGGATGTCCCGAGTATCCCTGATAGCACAGACCTTAGCAGATTCTGGGTAGGGATGTCCCGAGTATCCCTGATAGCACGGACCTTAGCAGATTCTGGGTAGGGATGTCCCGAGTATCCCTGATAGCACGGACCTTAGCAGATTCTGGGTAGGGATGTCCCGAGTATCCCTGATAGCACGGACCTTAGCAGATTCTGGCACTTTACTTTTCATTTTATTGCACCAGCAAACTCAATCAAGCACAGCAAGCTAACCCTAACCCTAACCATAACCCTTACCTAGCACAGCTAAAGGATTTGATCCCAGGTCTGATGACTCATACTAAACTGCTGTATTGTTGTGACGACGAGAGAGGGTCACAGTCACATCTAATCATGTCCTGGTACGGTGCTCGGTTGAAGAAAACAAATGTTTGGACAACTTAATTCATTGGACCAGCGCCGGAGCTAAAATGACTGGGAGTGAATGGTAGCAGTACAGACAATTTTCCATCAAAGTGGAAAATAAATACAGTCGAAGTGAATTTAATCTAACTACTCAGCAAACACATGAGATAACTGTTTTAATGTCATCCTATTCATTTAAACGTTTTTGAAATGATCTACAGCAACTTTATTAGTTCATTTTCCCGACCAATTAGCAATGGCGCTGGTCCAAAGAATGTGTTTATTTTCGAATGCTCGGTATGGAATTATTACATTGTCTTAAAAATGTATTTCTTCCGACCTAGGTACAGTGTTGAACATACATACATACATACATACATACATACAGACAGACAGACAGACAGACAGACAGACAGACAGACAGACAGAGAGACAGACAGACAGACAGACAGACAGACAGACAGACAGACAGACAGACAGACAGACAGACAGACAGACAGACAGACAGACAGACAGACAGACAGACAGACAGACAGACAGACAGCCAGCCAGCCAGCCAGCCAGCCAGCCAGCCAGCCAGCCAGCCAGCCAGCCAGCCAGCCAGCCAGCCAGCCAGCCAGCCAGCCAGCCAGCCAGCTCTTGTCATTCCCTGGTTGTGATGTTGTACAGACAGACACCTTCATCAGACAAAAGCATGAACGGTCACTCCTCTTCCTCTTACCAATACCTGGCTGTCCATGTAAACAGTAATGTTCCTCTTCCCAGTACCATAAATCAGTATAATGAATCCTTGTGCTGATAGCATAGTTTAGTTTCTTAGAATAGGAACCATTTTCAGTTCTCCTGAATATGACAAATCGTGGATTTTGAGTTTGATATGAGCGGGCTTTCAATCATACAGCTAGCCAAAACAGAGTCTCAAAACTGAGATGTAATATTGCAGACATAATGATCTCAGCATTAGGCCTACACGGTGATATCTGAGCCAAGATTGGCTATATTCAAGCGGTTGTGTGGAAACGTGCAGTTTAGTTCAGGATGCCCACAGCATCATAAACCCTAGAGTCGATGTCCGCGCCTGCTTACAGGTGTCTTTAAATTCAAAATCGAATAGCTAAATTATCCTTGGTATGACCATCTCAAAAGCAATTCCATTTGTTAGCTTAGTAGAAATCCAGCCCCCGGCCTTTAGACCTTAAGGTTTTTTTTTATCATGTCATAAAGCTTCATCACATGGGTCAAAACATAATTTGATAGATCAAGTAAAGTTTTACCGATATTTTTAGGTCAAGATATTGGTTAGATCCATTCGGCAAAATTGTAGTTCTGGATGCCCACGGCAACAACCTTGCCTGAGAGGTAAGAAATCTGAGTGTTGGTCAACATGCATTTTAAATCACTGTGTTAACTCTTGCTCTCTTGCAAGGGATGTTAGACAGAGAGATGTTAGACAGAGATGTTAGACAGAGAGATGTTAGACACAGAGATGTTAGACAGAGGGATGTTAGACAGAGAGATGTTAGACAGAGAGATGTTAGACAGAGAGATGTTAGACAGAGAGATGTTAGACAGAGGGATGTTAGACAGAGAGATGTTAGACAGTTTCTAATGGGTCTCATGGTGGGGAGAGAAGAGATCAGGCACTGCAGACAGAGGGGACCTGCTACTGCCACTGCTACTGCTACTGCCACTGTTACTGCCACTGCTACTGCTACTGCCACTGTTACTGCCACTGCTACTGCCACTGCTACTGCCACTGCTACTGCCACTGTTACTGCCACTGTTACTGCCACTGCTACTGCCACTGCTACTGCCACTGCTACTGCCACTGCTACTGCCACTGCTACTGCCACTGCTACTGCCACTGCTACTGCTACTGCCACTGTTACTGCCACTGCTACTGCCACTGCTACTGCCACTGCTACTGCCACTGTTACTGCCACTGTTACTGCCACTGTTACTGCCACTGCTACTGCCACTGCTACTGCCACTGCCACTGCCACTGCTACTGCCACTGTTACTGCCACTGTTACTGCCACTGCTACTGCCACTGCTACTGCCACTGCTACTGCCACTGCTACTGCCACTGTTACTGCCACTGCTACTGCTACTGCCACTGTTACTGCCACTGCTACTGCCACTGCTACTGCCACTGCTACTGCCACTGTTACTGCCACTGTTACTGCCACTGTTAATGCCACTGTTACTGCCACTGCTACTGCCACTGCTACTGCCACTGCTACTGCCACTGCTACTGCCACTGCTACTGCCACTGTTACTGCCACTGCTACTGCTACTGCCACTGTTACTGCCACTGCTACTGCCACTGCTACTGCCACTGTTACTGCCACTGTTACTGCCACTGTTACTGCCACTGCTACTGCCACTGCTACTGCCACTGCCACTGCCACTGCTACTGCCACTGCTACTGCCACTGTTACTGCCACTGTTACTGCCACTGCTACTGCCACTGCTACTGCCACTGCTACTGCCACTGCTACTGCCACTGTTACTGCCACTGCTACTGCTACTGCCACTGTTACTGCCACTGCTACTGCCACTGCTACTGCCACTGTTACTGCCACTGTTACTGCCACTGTTACTGCCACTGCTACTGCCACTGCCACTGCCACTGCTACTGCCACTGCTACTGCCACTGCTACTGCCACTGTTACTGCCACTGTTACTGCCACTGTTACTGCCACTGCTACTGCCACTGTTACTGCCACTGCTACTGCCACTGTTACTGCCACTGTTACTGCCACTGTTACTGCCACTGCTACTGCCACTGCCACTGCCACTGCTACTGCCACTGCTACTGCCACTGCTACTGCCACTGTTACTGCCACTGCTACTGCCACTGCTACTGCCACTGCCACTGCCACTGTTACTGCCACTGCTACTGCCACTGCCACTGCCACTGCTACTGCCACTGCTACTGCCACTGCTACTGCCACTGTTACTGCCACTGCCACTGCCACTGTTACTGCCACTGCTACTGCCACTGCTACTGCCACTGCCACTGCCACTGTTACTGCCACTGCTACTGCCACTGCTACTGCCACTGCTACTGCCACTGTTACTGCCACTGTTACTGCCACTGTTACTGCCGCTGTTACTGCCTCTGCTACTGCCACTTTTACTGCCACTGCTACTGCCACTTTTACTGCTACTGTTACTGCCACTGCTACTGCCACTGTTACTGCCACTGCTACTGCCACTATTACTGCCACTGCTACTGCCACTGTTACTGCCACTGCTAATGCCACTGTTACTGTAACTGTTAATGCCACTGCTACTGCCACTGCTACTGCCACTGCCACTGCCACTGCCACTGCCACTGTTACTGCCACTGCTACTGCCACTGCTACTGCCACTGCTACTGCCACTGCTACTGCCACTGTTACTGCCACTGTTACTGCCTCCGCTACTGCCACTTTTACTGCCACTGTTACTGCCACTGCTACTGCCACTTTTACTGCTAATGCCACTGTTACTGTAACTGCCACTGTTACTGCCTCCGCTACTGCCACTATTACTGCCACTGCTACTGCCACTGTTACTGCCACTGCTACTGCCACTGTTACTGCCACTGCTACTGCCACTGTTACTTCCACTGCTAATGCCACTGTTACTGTAACTGCCACTGTTACTGCCTCCGCTACTGCCACTGTTACTGCCACTGCTACTGCCACTGTTACTGCCACTGCTACTGCCACTGCTACTGCCACTGCTACTGCCACTGCTACTGCCACTGTTACTGCCACTGTTACTGCCACTGTTACTGCCTCCGCTACTGCCACTTTTACTGCCACTGTTACTGCCACTGCTACTGCCACTGTTACTGCCACTGTTACTGCCACTGTTACTGCCACTGCTACTGCCACTGTTACTGCCACTGCTACTGCCACTGTTACTGCCACTGTTACTGCCACTGCTACTGCCACTGCTACTGCCACTGTTACTGTAACTGCCACTGTTACTGCCTCCGCTACTGCCACTTTTACTGCCACTGTTAATGCCACTGTTACTGCCACTGTTACTGCCACTGTTACTGCCTCCGCTTCTGCCACTTTTACTGCCACTGTTAATGCCACTGTTACTGTAACTGCCACTGTTACTGCCTCCGCTACTGCCACTTTTACTGCCACTGCTACTGCCACTGTTACTGCCACTGCTACTGCCACTGCTACTGCCACTGCTACTGCCACTGTTACTGCCACTGTTACTGCCTCCGCTACTGCCACTTTTACTGCCACTGTTACTGCCACTGCTACTGCCACTATTACTGCCACTGTTACTGCCACTGTTACTGCCACTGCTACTGCCACTGTTACTGCCACTGCTACTGCCACTGTTACTGCCACTGTTACTGCCACTGCTAATGCCACTGTTACTGTAACTGCCACTGTTACTGCCTCCGCTACTGCCACTTTTACTGCCACTGCTACTGCCACTGTTACTGCCACTGCTACTGCCACTGCTACTGCCACTGCTACTGCCACTGCTACTGCCACTTTTACTGCCACTGTTAATGCCACTGTTACTGCCACTGTTACTGCCACTGCTACTGTAACTGTTACTGCCACTGTTAATGCCACTGTTACTGCCACTGTTACTGCCACTGCTACTGTTACTGTTACTGCCACTGTTACTGCCACTGCTACTGCCACTTTTACTGCCACTGCTGATGCCGCTGTTACTGTTACTGCCATTTATATTGTTTCTGCCACTGCCACTGCTACTACAGCGTCGTCCGGGTTTGGCCGGTGCAGGCCGTGATTGTAAATAAGAATTTGCCTAGTTAAATAAAGGTACAATTAAAAAATAAAATAAAAAATGTTACTGCCACTCCCTAGCTATTAGATTCCGTGAAGACACACATCGTCACTGCTCAGGGCCCCATGTATCCTGCTATCAGCCTGCCAGACCACAGAGATCTGCCACAGTATAGGTTGGAGGGAAGGACACAGAGGGATAAATAATAATATGCCATTTAGCAGACGCTTTTATCCAAAGCGACTTACAGTCATGCGCGCATACATTATTCGTGTATGGGTGGTCCCGGGGATCGAACCCACCACCTTGGCGTTACAAGCGCCGTGCTCTACCGGCTGAGCTACAGAGGACCACGAGGGACGCTAGAAAGTTTCTAAGCCTATTCGGGCCACTGCCGAGCCCAACCTATCAGATCACATGAAGCCACAGTTACCGCTCAGGGCTAGAGAGAGAGAGACAGATAAGCAACTCACAGAAGAATCTCCCAGCTCCCAGACAGAAAAAAAGGCAATTTGGAGGTCAGGCCAGTTTAATGTGTTAATTAGGGCAATATTTCAAGTCCCTGTGTTTCTCTGCCAGCAGATAAATCAATGGGTTCTAGAGGACTAGAAAACAAAACAAAGAAACTAGAGGGGGCCAGAGGCTGATCAATCCCTGGGACTTAATTATTATCTCTGTCTTTTGTTTTGAGAGAGAGAGAGAGAGAGAGAGAGAGAGAGAGAGAGAGAGAGAGAGAGAGAGAGAGAGAGAGAGAGAGAGAGAGAGAGAGAGAGAGAGAGAGAGAGAGAGAGAGAGAGAGAGAAAGAGAGAGAGAGAGAGTCTGATTCGTTCCAGTGTCTCTGGACAAAGCACTATCAGATCATCCTGTCTCCCTTCATGCTGTGAGTCATTGTTATGGCCCCAAATGAACAACCGTATGTACGCTGTCAGAGGATGATATAGAACCACTCATAGAGGGCTGGGGATAATGTAGAACCACTCATAGAGGGCTGGGGATAATGTAGAACCACTCATAGAGGGCTGGGGATAATGTTGAACCACTCATAGAGGGCTGGGGATAATGTAGAACCACTCATAGAGGGCTGGGGATAATGTAGAACCACTCATAGAGGGCTGGGGATAATGTTGAACCACTCATAGAGGGCTGGGGATAATGTTGAACCACTCATAGAGGGCTGGGGATAATGTAGAACCACTCATAGAGGGCTGGGGATAATGTAGATTCACTCATAGAGGGCTGGGGATAATGTAGAACCACTCATAGAGGGCTGGGGATAATGCTGAACCACTCATAGAGGGCTGGGGATAATGTAGAACCACTCATAGAGGGCTGGGGATAATGTAGAACCACTCATAGAGGGCTGGGGATAATGTAGAACCACTCATAGAGGGCTGGGGATAATGTAGAACCACTCATAGAGGGCTGGTGATAATGTAGAACCACTCATAGAGGGCTGGGGATAATGTTGAACCACTCATAGAGGGCTGGGGATAATGTAGAACCACTCATAGTGAATGAATGACTCATGAGTGGAAGACAAGGCCACAAATATAGACAGTAGCATCTATAATGTAATAATCATGATCATGTGATAGAAATATTTCCAGTCAAGTCAAGTTCATTATAGCCATTTGTGTACAAAATACTTTTGGTATTTCGCTGTGACAAGAGCACAGAAAGAAAAAGCCACTGTAAACATTAAGAATTAACAGAGCACTGCTACTCAAATCAACGTTTATTTATGATACCACATGTAAGCCACACAATACAATGAAATGCCTACTCTCAATAAAGCTCTCCTCGCAAACAGTGCCATGATATTAAGCTATGTGTATTTGAATTTACATTATTAATAGCCTACTAATAGTTATACTACGTAGTCATATGACTATTAGACTATAGCCTACTAATAGTTATACTGCGTAGTCATAGCTCTATTAGACTATAGCCTACTAATAGTTATACTACGTAGTCATAGCTCTATTAGACTATAGCCTACTAATAGTTATACTGCGTAGTCATAGCTCTATTAGACTATAGCCTACTAATAGTTATACTGCGTAGTCATAGCTCTATTAGACTATAGCCTACTAATAGTTATACTGCGTAGTCATAGCTCTATTAGACTATAGCCTACTAATAACTATACTACGTAGTCATAGCTCTATTAGACTATAGCCTACTAATAACTATACTACGTAGTCATAGCTCTATTAGACTATAGCCTACTAATAACTATACTACGTAGTCATAGCTCTATTAGACTATAGCCTACTAATAACTATACTACGTAGTCATAGCTCTATTAGACTATAGCCTACTAATAACTATACTACGTAGTCATAGCTCTATTAGACTATAGCCTACTAATAACTATACTACGTAGTCATAGCTCTATTAGACTATAGCCTACTAATAACTATACTGCGTAGTCATATGACTATTAGACTATAGCCTACTAATAACTATACTACGTAGTCATTGTGTCTGGGCTAGAGGAATTCCATGCACTTAAATCTTATGTAGTAAAGATTAAACATTACAGTGAACAGGTACATATGGAGTGGGGACAAATGAGAGTATTGGTGCTGTTACCAGCTTGTGAGTGGGTGAGTGATATTTACCATCATTGAATTTGACATTACAATGCCTTTCCGTATCTCAGTATTTATGAAATAACATATTGGCCAGGATTCAATCCGACCGCGGGATGTCCAACATAGTCAGCAATGTTGCTTTTAAAGCCAATGTTCCTGCATTCACGATGAAGGCTAAATATATGTCAGTTCAATCAGAAATTAACTTTAAAAGCCACATTGTCGACAACCCTCTTGTCGGATTGAATCCCGCCCTTTGTGTGTCATGGTCTGCACAAATCCCAAAATTGTGATTGTATTGAAGATTTCTGAGAGTCTTTAAAAATAAATTATGATATATAATAATATATGCCATTTCGCAGAATATTTTATCAAAAGCGACTTACTCAAAGCGACTCATTGAGTGCAGTCAACTTTCATATGGTTAAAAGGTTTTATCACACCATCTTTCATATGGTTAAAAGGTTTTATCACACCATCTTTCATATGGTTAAAAGGTTTTATCACATCATCTTTCATATGGTTAAAAGATTTTATCACACCATCTTTCATATGGTTAAAAGGTTTTATCACACCATCTTTCATATGGTTAAAAGGTTTTATCACACCATTTTCATTCCTTTAATTCCTCCTCCACATTGCCTACATTTCCTCCAAATCCTTTTTCCCTTTCCAGTATAGAAACCTTACAGGACACTGTGGCGATCACACTGGCCTTTTGACCCCTTTGTCCTGCAGTACCGCGAGGCCATTATAACACTGTTACCCCGACTGCGTCCCAAATGGCACCCTATCCCCTATATAGTGCACTAACCAAAATGGCACCCTATCCCCTATATAGTGCACTAACCCAAATGGCACCCTATCCCCTATATAGTGCACTAACCCAAATGGCACCCTATCCCCTATATAGTGCACTAACCAAAATGGCACCCTATCCCCTATATAGTGCACTAACCCAAATGGCACCCTATCCCCTATATAGTGCACTAACCCAAATGGCACCCTATCCCCTATATAGTGCACTAACCCCATCACTTTGTTCCTACTGTATCTCTAGTCATGTCAATCACCGCCCCCCCCCCCTCTCTCTGCCCTCCCTCTGTTCAGAGCTCAGGAGGGACTCAGTGTGTACAGTAAAAGGGATTTGTTACACAGTTAAAAGCTTTAAAAGGGAGAGAGAGAGAATGAGAGACAGAGAGAGAGAGAGAGAGAGAGAGAGAGAGAGAATGAGAGAGAGAGAATGAGAGAGAGAGAATGAGAGAGAGAGAGAGAGAGAGAGAGAGAGAGAGAGAGAGAGAGAGAGAGAGAGAGAGAGAGAGAGAGAGAGAGAGAGAGAGAGAGAGAGAGAGAGAGAGAGAGAGAGAGAGAGAGAGAGAGAACACAAAGCCTTCACTATTTCATCCTGGAATATCCAAGGCCTGAGGTCATCTGCCTTTGGCCTAAAGAGCAGGAATCTGGACTTCCCCAAAGAAATCGGAAATGCAGACATTGTCATCCTGCAAGAAACATGGTATAGAGGAGACGGACCCACTGGTTGCCCTCTAGGTTACAGAGAGCTGATAGTCCCATCCACCAAACTACCAGGTGTGAAACAGGGAAGGGACTCAGGGGGTATGCTAATTTGGTATAGAGCAGACCTAACTCACTCCATTAAATTAATCAAAACAGGAACATTTTACATTTGGTTAGAAATTCAAAAGGAAATTATCTCAACTGAGAAAAATGTCCTCCTGTGTGCTACCTATATCCCCCCACTAGAATCCCCATACTTTAATGAAGACAGTTTCTCCATCCTGGAGGAGGAAATCAATCATTTCCAGACCCAGGGACATGTACTAGTCTGTGGCGACCTAAATGCCAGAACTGGACAAGAACCTGACACCCTCAGCACACAGGGGGACAAACACCTACCTGTAGGTGACAGCATTCCCTCCCCCATATGCCCCCCTAGGCACAACTACGACAACATAACCAACAAGAACGGGTCACGACTCCTGCAGCTCTGTCGCACACTGGGTGGGTACATAGTCAATGGTAGGCTTCGAGGGGACTCCTATGGTAGGTACACCTATAGCTCATCTCTTGGCAGTAGTACTGTAGACTACTTTATCACTGACCTCAACCCAGAGTCTCTCAGAGCGTTCACAGTCAGCCCACTGACACCCCTATCAGACCACAGCAAAATCACAGTCTACTTGAACAGAGCAATACTCAATCATGAGGCATCAAAGCCAAAGGAACTGAATAATATTAAGAAATGCTATAGATGGAAGGAAAGTAGTGTTGAAACCTACCAAAAAACAATTAGGAAACAACAAATTCAATCCATTCTAGACAACTTCCTGGACAAAACGTTCCACTGTAATAGTGAAGGTGTAAACTTGGCAGTAGAAAACCTAAACAGTATATTTGACCTCTCAGCTTCCCTATCAAATCTAAATCTCTCTAACAGAAAACCAAAGAAAAGTAATAACAGTGATAAATGGTTTGATGAAGAATGCAAAAACCAAAGAAAGAAATTGAGAAACCTATCCAACCAAAAACATAGAGACCCAGAAAACCTGAGCCTACGCCTTCACTATGGTGAATCACTAAAACAATACAGAAATACACTACGGAAAAAGAAGGAACAGCATGTCCGAAATCAGCTCAATGTAATTGAAGAATCCATAGACTCTAACCACTTCTGAAAACACACACATTTCTTTCCACAGGGCCGTGGGGTGAGACAGGGATGCAGTTTAAGCCCCACCCTCTTCAACATATATATCAACGAATTGGCGAGGGCACTAGAACAGTCTGCAGCACCCGGCCTCACCCTACTAGAATCTGAAGTCAAATGTCTTCTGTTTGCTGATGATCTGGTGCTTCTGTCACCAACCAAGGAGGGCCTACAGCAGCACCTAGATCTTCTGCACAGATTCTGTCAGACCTGGGCCCTGACAGTAAATCTCAGTAAGACAAAAATAATGGTGTTCCAAAAAAGGTCCAGTTGCCAGGACCACAAATACAAATTCCATCTAGACACCGTTGTCCTAGAGCACACAAAATTCTATACATACCTCGGCCTAAACATCAGCGCCACAGGTAACTTCCACAAAGCTGTGAACGATCTGAGAGACAAGGCAAGAAGGTCTTTCTATGCCATCAAAAGGAACATACAATTTGACATACCAATTAGGATATGGCTAAAAATACTTGAATCAGTTATAGAACCCATTGCCCTTTATGGTTCTGAGGTCTGGGGTCCGCTCACCAACCAAGAATTCACAAAATGGGACAAACACCAAATTGAGACTCTGCATGCAGAATTCTGCAAAAACATCCTCCTTGTACAACGTAAAACACCAAATAATGCATGCAGAGCAGAATTAGGCCAATACCCGCTAATTATCAAAATCCAGAAAAGAACCGTTAAATTCTATAACCACTTAAAAGGAAGCGATTCCCAAACCTTCCATAACAAAGCCATCACCTACAGAGAGATGTACTTGGAGAAGAGTCCCCTAAGTAAGCTTGTCCTGGGCCTCTGTTCACAAACACAAACAGACCCCACACAGCCCCAGGACAACAACAACAACAACAACACAATTAGACCCAACCAAATCATGAGAAAACAAAAAGAGAATTACTTGACACATTGGAAAGAACAAACAAAAAAACAGAGCAAACTAGAATGCGATTTGGCCCTAAACAGAGAGTACACAGTGGCAGAATACCTGACCACTGTGACTGACCCAAACTTAAGGAAAGCTTTGACTATGTACAGACTCAGTGAGCATAGCCTTGCTATTGAGAAAGGCCGCCGTAGGCAGACCTGGCTCTCAAGAGAAGACAGGCTATGTGCACACTGCCCACAAAATGAGGTGGAAACTGAGCTGCACTTCCTAACCTCCTGCCAAATGTATGACCACATTAGAGACACATATTTCCCTCAGATTACAGCGATCCACAAAGAATTCGAAAACAAACCCAAATTTGATAAACTCCCTTATCTACTAGGTGAAAAACCACAGTGTGCCATCACAGCTGCAAGATTTGTGACCTGTTGCCACAAGAAAAGGGCAACCAGTGAAGAACAAACACCATTGTAAATACAACCCATATTTATGTTTATTTATTTTCCCATTTGTACTTTAACTATTTGCACATTGTTACAACACTGTATATATACATAATATGACATTTGAAATGTCTTTATTCTTTTGAAACTTCTGAGTGTAATGTTTACTGTTAATATTTATTGTTTATTTCACTTTTGTTTACTATCTACTTCACTTGCTTTGGCAATGTTAACACACATTTCCCATGCCAATAAAGCCCTTAAATTGAAATTGAATTGAAATTGAATTGAGAGAGATTGAGAGAGAGAGAGAGAGAGAGAGAGAGAGAGAGAGAGAGAGAGAGAGAGAGAGAGAGAGAGAGAGAGAGAGAGAGAGAGAGAGAGAGAGAGAGAGAGAGAGAGAGAGAGAGAGAGAGACAGAGAGACAGAGAGAGAGAGACAGAGAGACAGAGAGAGAGAAAGGAATGGTACATCATCCAGCAAGGAGGTCTGTCTGATAAATAGTAGGAATAAAAACAGGAATATTTCTGGAACATGTGAACTTTAATACTAGTAATATTATTCATATGAGCACAGCTGCCCTGTACTCCCACCCCCGCTGACACACACACACACACACACACACACACACTCACACACACACACACACACACACACACACACACACTCACACACTCACACACTCACACACTCACACACTCACACAAAAACACACACACACTCACACTCACTCACTCACACACACACACACACACACACACACACACACACACACACACACACACACACACACTCACAGTCTGCCGCCCCCACCAACCACCCACACACATGTAACAGTACTCTTCTTGAGTTGTGTTGTGAACAATCGTTGACAAGGACTCCAGCATGTAGCACCAGTAACAGGTTTATTTTCTGATAGGGAAACAGCATGCAGCCTCCACAGAACATTCTACTCTGTGGAATACATGGAAATTACAACGCACAAATGAAATAAAAATGAAATGAAATCAAATTGTATTTGCCACATGTGCCGAATACAACAGGTGTAGACCTTACAGTGAAATGCTTACTTACAAGCCTTACAAAACCTTAGAGTGAAATGCTTACTTACAGTCTATGACTAGGGTGGCTGGAGTCATCCATTACCTCTATACCAGGCGGTGTCAGAGGAAGGCCCTCAAAATTGTCAAAGACTCCAGCCACCCTAGTCATAGACTGTTCTCTCTGCTGCCGCACGGCAAGCGGTACGGAGCGCCAAGTCTAGGTCCAAAAGGCTTCTCAACAGCTTCTACCCCCAAGCCATAAGACTCCTGAACAGCTAATCATGGCTACCCGGACTATTTGCACTGCCCCCCCACCCCACCCTTTTACGCTGCTGCTACTCTGTTTATTATTTATGCATAGTCACTTTAACTCTACCCACATGTACATATTACTTCAACTACCTCAACTAGCAGGTGCCCCCGCACATTGACTCTGCACCGGTACCCCCCTGTATATATAGCCCCCCTACTGTTATTTTATTTTACTTCTGCTCTTTTTTTCTCAACACTTTTTTGTTTTATTCTACTTTTTTGTTAAAAATAAATGCACTGTTGGTTAAGGGCTTGTAAGTAAGCATTTCACTGTAATGGCTGCACCTGTTGTATTCGGCGCATGTGGCCAATAAAATGTGATTTTATTTTATTTCATTTGACTTAACCAACAATGCAGTTTTAAGAAAAAAAGTGTTAAGTAAAAAATAGATCAGTATAAATAACAGTAGGGAGGCTATATACAGGGGGTACTGGTACAGAGTTAATGTAGGGGGCACCGGCTAGTCGAGGTACTTGAGGTAATATGTACATGTGGGTAGAGTTAAAGTGACTATGTATAGATAATAAACAGAGTAGCAGCAGCGTAAAAAGAGGGGGTGGGGTGGGGGGGGCAGTGCAAAAAGTTAGGGTAGCCATGATTAGCTGTTCAGGAGTCTTATGGCTTGGGGGTAGAAGCTGTTGAGAAGTCTTTTGGACCTAGACTTGGCACTCCGGTACCGCTTGCCGTGCGGTAGCAGAGAGAACAGTCTATGACTAGGGTGGCTGGAGTCTTTGACAATTTTGAGGGCCTTCCTCTGACACCGCAGTGATGTACAAAGATGGGGTGGGGTGGGGGGGACAATATACAGTTGAAGTCAGAAGTTTACATACACCTTAGCCAAAAACATTTAAACTAAGTTTTTCAAAATTCCTGACATTTAATCCTAGTAAACATTCCCTGTCTTAGGTCAGTTAGGATTAACACTTTATTTTAAGAATGTGAAATGTCAGAATAGTAGTAGAGATAATTATTTATTTAAGCTTTTATTTCTTTCATCACATTCCCAGTGGGTCAGAAGTTTGCATACACTCAATTAGTATTTGGTAGCATTACCTTTAAATTGTTTAACTTGGGTCAAACGTTTCGGGTAGCCTTCCACAAGCTTCCCACAATAAGTTGGGTGAATTTTGGCCCATTCCTCCTGACAGAGCTGGTGTAACTGAGTCAGGTTTGTAGGCCTCCTTGCTCGCACACGCCTTTTCAGTTCTGCCCACAAATGTAATGATATTATAAAATCGGCAGGATAAAAAAAAAACAGCCTTCATTATAGTAGGTCTAAGGGAGGATTTGGGTTTTGAACATACAGTGGGGAAAAAAAGTATTTAGTCAGCCACCAATTGTGCATGTTCTCCCACTTAAAAAGATGAGAGAGGACTGTAATTTTCATTATAGGTACACGTCAACTATGACAGACAAATTGAGAAAAAAAAATCCAGAAAATCACATTGTAGGATTTGTAATGAATTTATTTGCAAATTATGGTGGAAAATAAGTATTTGGTCACCTACAAACAAGCAAGATTTCTGGCTCTCACAGACCTGTAACTTCTTCTTTAAGAGGCTCTTCTGTCCTCCACTCTTTACCTGTATTAATGGCACCTGTTTGAACTTGTTATCAGTATAAAATACACCTGTCCACAACCTCAAACAGTCACACTCCAAACTCCACTATGGCCAAGACCAAAGAGCTGTCAAAGGACACCAGAAACAAAATTGTAGACCTGCACCAGGCTGGGAAGACTGAATCTGCAATAGGTAAGCAGCTTGGTTTGAAGAAATCAACTGTGGGAGCAATTATTAGGAAATGGAAGACACAAAAGACCACTGATAATCTCCCTCGATCTGGGGCTCCACGCAAGGTCTCACCCTGTGGAGTCAAAATGATCACAAGAACGGTGAGCAAAAATCCCAGAACCACACGGGGGGACCTAGTGAATGACCTGCAGAGAGCTGGGACCAAAGTAACAAAGCCTACCATCAGTAACACTACACCGCCAGGGACTCAAATCCTGCAGTGCCAGACGTGTCCCCTTGCTTAAGCCAGTTCATGTCCAGGCCCATCTGAAGTTTGCTAGAGTGCATTTGGATGATCGAGAAGAGGATTGGGAGAATGTCATATGGTCAGATGAAACCAAAATAGAACTTTTTGGTAAAAACTCAACTCGTCGTGTTTGGAGGACAAAGAATACTGTGAAGCATGGGGGTGGAAACATCATGCTTTGGGGCTGTTTTTCTGCAAAGGGACCAGGAAGACTGATCTGTGTAAAGGAAAGAATGAATGGGGCCATGTATCGTGAGATTTTGAGTGAAAACCTCCTTCCATCAGCAAGGGCATTGAAGATGAAACGTGGCTGGGTCTTTCAGCATGACAATGATCCCAAACACACCGCCCGGGCAACGAAGGAGTGGCTTCGTAAGAAGCATTTCAAGGTCCTGGAGTGGCCTAGCCAGTCTCCAGATCTCAACCCCATAGAAAATCTTTGGAGGGAGTTGAAAGTCTGTGTTGCCCAGCGACAGCCCCAAAACATCACTGCTCTAGAGGAGATCTGCATGGAGGAATGGGCCAAAATACCAGCAACAGTGTGTGAAAACCTTGTGAAGACTTACAGAAAACGTTTGACCTGTGTCATTGCCAACAAAGGGTATATAACAAAGTATTGAGAAACTTTTGTTATTGACCAAATACTTATTTTCCACCATAATTTGCAAATAAATTCATTAAAAATCCTACAATGTGATTTTCTGGATTTTCTTTCCTCATTTTGTCTGTCATAGTTGACGTGTACCTATGATGAAAATTACAGGCCTCTCTCTTCCTTTTAAGTGGGAGAACTTGCACAATTGGTGGCTGACTAAATACTTTTTTTCCCCACTGTATGAAACAGAAAACACGGCATTTTGATTACAGAAAACTTCTAAATACGAGGTTAAGCGGTATTTACGGAGGTTCTCATCTCTCGTTTCGTGATGGGCATGTACAGGTAGCCTACATCATGGGTTTTACGCACGTCCAAACGGCACCTATGTGTCTAAAATAATGTGGGCCTGCCTACAATGCTTAGATAAAAAGGGAATGGCAGCTCACTGTTTTACTCCTCTCAAACTTGACATTTAAAAAAAGCTTTGGTTATTAAGATTTATTTTTCCGAACGGTCTCAGGAGCCAAACCCTTTATTGACAGTCTTAACTACTTTCTTGATTGCATTGGGCAGGCAAAGAAAAGCCTTAATTGAGAGGAAGGGAGGGTTGGTTTTTAATCAAATTAAATGAAATGGGAGAAGATAAAAAAGTTTTCTGTTTCTAAAAGCACATTAGGCTTTTGTTCCATTCGCATATAGGCAGTGTAGGCTGCATTTCCGCTGTCAAAATGCATGCCATAACCAACTGCATTACCGCTAAAACCAGCTTTTGGTTGGTCTTAAATATCCCTATCAGCTCTGCCTGAAATTAGCACTTTGGATCATGTTTGGATCACTGGAAAATGCCAGTGTGCCAATTTTTTACATGATGAAATTGCAAACTAATGCGCATTTAACGCCAGCCGAAAACAGAGCCCTGAAAGTGACTAACTTCCACAGGTGTGTAGGCTACTTTGTCATCAAAACAAAAGGCATACATCACAGATTTTAATTTCGTCGCTGTCTGATGAAAACCTCATTACTCAATTTTTGCCAACTTTCATTTTGTTTTACATTAATTGAAAGCAGTAGCTCCCCTCAATGTACTCGGAACGTTTCATGACTCTAGGACCAACAAAATATATTCAAAATAGCTTCTGAAGATTCATAAATGTATGTTCGTTAATGGGAAAATATTAGGAATGTGATTCTCTCCTTACTAGCACGATTCTGTACGTATCTAGATACATGGGGCTCCAATACGATACAGCAATGATACTTTTAGTTTGAAACAATTTGGTTCGATTCGATTTGATTAGTGGAACGAATGGATGCGATTCGGTTTGATTCATTATGATACGATTCAATGCGGTAACAATTGTTGTTGCATATGAACACATTAATTTTCCATTCTAAATTAATATCTGCTACCGATGGAGATCAGGTGTCACGATCGTTGACACATGATGAAGCGGACCAAGGCGCAGCGTTGAAGGTGAACTTATTATTTATTTAGAATGATCACACGATCAAAACAACAACAACAACGATGATAACGTGACGTCTACGGTATAACACAAACCAAATCAGAACAAGATCAGAACAAGATCCCACAAAGAATAGCTGAAAACAGCCTACCTAAGTATGGCTCCCAATCAGAGACAACAAGCAACAGCTGCCTCTGATTGGGAACAACCCTGACCAACATAGATCTATATGATCTAGAACAAAACCCAAAACATAGAAAACACAACATAGAAGCTACCCCGAGAAACTAAACATAGAAAATCCACACCCTGGCTCAACATTTCAGAGTCCCCAGAGCCAGGGCGTGACAGTACCCCCCCCCCCCCCAAAGGCGCGGACTCCGACCGCGCCAACAGAACACCACAGGGGAGGGACCGGGTGGGCACTCCGCCTTGGCGGCGGATCCGGCTCTGGGCATGATCCCCACTCCCTCTCTAACCCCCCACAGTACCCCTGGTCCGGTCTGGCCCTGCTGGCCGGAGCTGGACTGACCACTGGTGGAGCAGATTGCTCCGACGTGAAGCATCTGACCGGTGCCGGACCAGCCACCGGTGGAACAGGCACGGGCCGTGCCGGACTGACGACGCACACCACTGGCTTGGTGTGGGGAGCAGGAGCGGGCCGAGCCGGGCTGTCGAAGCGCACCCCTGACTTGGTGCGGGGAACAGGCACGGGCCATGCCGGACTGACGACGCACACCACTGGCTTGGTGTGGGGAGCAAGAGCGGGCCGAGCCGGGCTGTCGAAGCACACCCCTGACTTGGTGCGGGGAACAGGCACGGGCCATGCCGGACTGACGACGCACACCACTGGCTTGGTGTGGGGAGCAGGAGCGGGCCGAGCCGGGCTGTCGAAGCGCACCCCTGACTTGGTGCGGGGAACAGGCACGGGCCGTGCCGGACTGACGACGCACACCACTGGCTTGGTGTGGGGAGCAGGAGTGGGCCGAGCCGGGCTGTCGAAGCGCATCCCCTGACTTGGTGCGGGGAGCAGGAACGGGCTGAGCCGGACTGACGACGCACACCACTGGCTTGGTGTGGGGAGCAGGAGCGGGCCGAGCCGGGCTGTCGAAGCGCACCCCTGACTTGGTGCGGGGAGCAGGAACGGGCCGAGCCGGGCTGACGAAGCGCACCACTGACTTGGTGCGGGGAGCAGGAACGGGCCGCGCCGGGCTGACGAAACGCACCACTGTCTTGGTGCGAGTGGCAGGAACAGGCCGGACCGTACTGGGAACACACACCACTGGCCCTACGTGGGGATCAGGAACAGGCCGGACCGGACTGGCAACACATGCCAGTACCTCTCGCCATGCCTCTACAACCTCCTTCCCCCTGGTGACCAGTGACTCCCGTAACCTGGCGTCCTCCTGCTGCCCCGTCGTCCACGGCGTTAGCCCCCCCCTAAAAAATTTATGGGCTTCACTCCTACCCGTGGCCAAGGCCTCCATCCCTCTTGCCAGACTCGCACTCATCTCCTCCCACGTCCATCCTCTCTCCTCGTCACGCTGCTTGATCCAGTCAAGGTGGGATCTTCTGTCACGATCGTTGACACATGATGAAGCGGACCAAGGCGCAGCGTTGAAGGTGAACATATTATTTATTTAGAATGATCACACGATCAAAACAACAACGATAACGTGACGTCTACGGTATAACACAAACCAAATCAGAACAAGATCCCACAAAGAATAGCTGAAAACAGCCTACCTAAGTATGGCTCCCAATCAGAGACAACGAGCAACAGCTGCCTCTGATTGGGAACCACCCTGACCAACATAGATCTATATGATCTAGAACAAAACCCAAAACATAGAAAACACAACATAGAAGCTACCCCGAGAAACTAAACATAGAAAATCCACACCCTGGCTCAACATTTCAGAGTCCCCAGAGCCAGGGCGTGACATCAGGAGCAGCGCTGGATCTGTCTGAGCTGACTTCTCTGAGCTGAGTGGCCCTGTGTGTGTGTGTGTGTGTGTGTGTGTGTGTGTGTGTGTGTGTGTGTGTGTGTGTGTTTTAAGATTTAATGTGACATGCACAAGTACAGTGAAATACCTTTCTTGCAAACTCAAATCCCCAACAATGCAATAATCCATAACAATGTAATACTATAAAAACACACAAGAAACAATGAGAAATATGATGAACATAATTAGTGTAAGTAAGGTGAATATATACAGGGTCAGTTCCAGTACCATATTAACAATGTGCAGGGATACTGGAGTGATGGAGGTAGATATGTATAGGGGTCAGGTGACTATATACAGGGTCAGTTCCAGTACCATATTAACAATGTGCAGGGATACTGGAGTGATGGAGGTAGATATGTATAGGGGTCAGGTGACTATATACAGGGTCAGTTCCAGTACCATATTAACAATGTGCAGGGATACTGGAGTGATGGAGGTAGATATGTATAGGGGTCAGGTGACTATATACAGGGTCAGTTCCAATACCATATTTACAATGTGCAGGGATACTGGAGTGATGGAGGTAGATATGTATAGGGGTCAGGTGACTATATACAGGGTCAGTTCCAGTACGATATTTACAATGTGCAGGGATACTGGAGTGATGGAGGTAGATATGTATAGGGGTCAGGTGACTATATACAGGGTCAGTTCCAGTACCATATTAACAATGTGCAGGGATACTGGAGTGATGGAGGTAGATATGTATAGGGGTAAGGTGACTATATACAGGGTCAGTTCCAATACCATATTAACAATGTGCAGGGATACTGGAGTGATGGAGGTAGATATGTATAGGAGTCAGGTGACTAGTCAACAGGATATAAGATAAACAGAGTAGCAGCAGCTTGTATGTGAGGGGGTGTGTGGGTGTTTAGAGTCAGTCAGTATAAATGTATGTGCATATTATGTGTGAGTGATCAGATGATGGAGTGAGTGTTTGTGTGAGTGTTGGAGTGTCAGTGTGTGGGAGTGTGTAGGGCCCTGTGAGTGTGCATAGAGAAAATAAAAAGGTCAATGAGGATACAAGGTTAACTCAGATAGTCTGTGTATCTATTTTGTTAGCTATTCAGCAGTGTTATGGTTTGGGGATAGAAGCTGTTCAGGGGCCTGTTGGTGTCAGACTTGATGCACCGGTACCGCTTGCCGTGTGGAAGAAGAGAGAACAGTCTATGGCTTCGGTGGTTGGAGTATGTAACAATGTTCCGGGCCTTCCTTCCACACCGCCTGGTATAGAGGTCCTGGTTGGCAGGGAGCTCGGCCCCAGTGATGTACTGGGCTGTAGCGCCATGCGATCGAGGGCGGTGCTATTGCCATTCCAGGCAATGATGCAGCCAGTCAAGATGCTCTCGATGGCACAGCTGTAAAACTTTTTGAGGATTTGAGGGCCCATGCCAAACTTGTTCAACCCCCTGATGGGGAAGAGATGCTGCCGCGCCTTCTTCACAACTGTGCGCGTGATTGGACCTTTTTAAGTCTTTAGTGAGTTGGACACCGAGTAACTGTGGACCCAAACAGGCAAAGCGTCAATACAGGACTAAGATCTAATCGTACTTCACTGGCTCCGACGCTCGTCG
The DNA here is from genome assembly GCA_031479575.1 of Coregonus ussuriensis. Lineage (NCBI taxonomy): Eukaryota > Metazoa > Chordata > Actinopteri > Salmoniformes > Salmonidae > Coregonus > Coregonus ussuriensis. The sequence goes on along the minus strand of CM062482.1, from coordinate 4,491,106 downwards.
GATGTGGCAGGGCTTGCAAACTATTACAGACTACAATGGGAAGCACAGCAGCGGGCTGCCCATTGACACGAACCTACCAGACAAGCTAAATTACCTTTATGCTCGCTTCGAGGCAAGCAACACTGAAGCATGCATGAGAGCATCAGCTGTTCAGGACGACTATGTGATCACGCTCTCCATAGCCGATGTGAATAAGATCTTTAAGCAGGTCAACATTCACAAGGCCGCAGGGCCAGACGAAGTACCAGGACGTGTACTCCGAGCATGCGCTGACTGGCAAGTGTGTTCACTGACATTTTCAACCACTTCCTGTCTGAGTCTGTAATACCAACATGTTTCAAACAGACCATCATAGTCCCTGTGCCCAAGAACACTAAGGTAACCTGCCTAAATGACTATCGACCCGTAGCACTCATGTCTGTAGCCGTGAAGTGCTTTGAAAGGCTGTTCATGGCTCACATCAACATCATTACCCCAGAAACCCTAGACCCAATCCAATTTGCATACCGGCCCAACAGATCCACAGCTGATGCAATCTCTATTGCACTCCACACTGCCCTTTCCCACCTGGACAAGATGAACACCTACGTGAGAATGCTATTCATTGACTACAGCATTCAACACCATAGTGCCCTCAAAGCTCATCACTAAGCTAAGGACCCTGGGACTAAACACCTCCCTCTGCAACTGGATCCTGGACTTCCTCGGCCCGCTCCTGCTCCCCACACCTGGACTTCCTGACGGACCGCCCCCAGGTGGTAAGGGTAGGCAACAACAGATCCGCCACGCTGATCCTCAACACGGGGGCCCCTCAGGGCTGCGTGCTCAGTCCCCTCCTGTACTCCCGGATCACTCATGACTGCATGGCCAGGCACGACTCCAACGCCATCATTAAGTTTGCCGATGACACAACAGTGGTAGGCCTGATCACCGACAACGACGAGACAGCCTATAGGGAGGAGGTCAGAGACCTGGCCGTGTGGTGCCAGGACAACAACATCTCCCTCAACGTGATCAAGACAAAGGAGATGATTGTGGACTACAGGAAAAAGAAGAGGACCGAGCATGCCCCCATTCTCATCGACGGGCTGTAGTGGAGCAGGTTGAGAGCTTCAAGTTCCTTGGTGTCCACATAATCAACAAACTAACATGGTCCAAGCACACCAAGACAGTCGTGAAGAGGGCACGACAAAACCTATTCCCCCTAAGGAGACTGATAAGATTTGGCATGGGTCCTCAGATCCTCAAAAGGTTCTACAGCTGCACCATCGAGAGCATCCTGACTGGTTGTATCACCGCCTGGTATGGCAACTGCTCAGCCTCTGACTGCAAGGCACTACAGAGGGCAGTACGTTGGGCCAATACATCACTGGGGCCAAGCTTCCTGCCATCCAGGACCTCTATCCCAGGCGGTGTCAGAGGAAGGCCCTAAAAATTGTCAAAGACTCCAGCCACCCTAGTCATAGACTCTTCTCTCTGCTACCGCACGGCAAGCGGTACCGGAGCACCAAGTATAGGTTCAAGAGGCTTCTGAACAGCTTCTACCCCCAAGCCTTAAGACTCCTGAACATCTACTCAAATGGCTACCCGGACTATTTGCATTGCCCCCCCCCCCCCCCCTTTTACGCTGCTGCTACTCTCTGTTTATTATCTATGCATAGTCACTTTAACTCCACCTACATGTACATATTACCTCAATTACCTCGACTAACCGCTGCCCCCGCACATTGACTCGGTACCGGTACCCCCTGTATATAGCCTCCCTACTGTTATTTTATTTTACTGCTGCTCTTTAATTATTTGTTACTTTTATTTCGTATTATTTAAAATTCAATTTCTTGTGTGATTCTTTTTGGTATTCTTTCTTAAACTGCATTGTTGGTTAAGGGCTTGTAAGTAAGCATTTCACTGTAAGGTCTACACCTGTTGTATTCGGCGCATGTGACAAAACATTTTTTTTGTTTGTTTGTTGTTCTGGCACCACACTGCCAGGTCTCTGACCTCCTCCCTGTAGGCTGACTCATCGTCACCGGTGATCAGGCCTACCACTGTCGTGCCGTCAGCAAACTTGATGAAGCCTTAGAGTTCTTGGTAACAGGAATAATGGTAGTCATCTTAAAACGTGGGGATTACAGACTGGGACAAGGAGAGGTTGAAAATGACCGTGAATATGCCTGCCAGCTGTTCTGCGCATGCTCTGAGAACGCGCCCTGGAATACCGTCGGGCCCCACGGCCTTGCGTGTGTTAATGATGTAGTGTGTTAGCTGAGCCGTAGGGCAGACTGAGCTCAGGGGTTGTCCCCCACTTCTATCTGATATCCTCCTGTCACGATCGTTAGATGGAGTAGACCAAGGCGCAGCGTGATGAACGAACATATTTCTTTATTTAATGAATACACGACAAACAAAACAACAAACGATGACGTGATGTCCTAGGTTAACAACCAACACGGAACAAACCAACTGGAACAAACCAACTGGAACAAACCAACTGGAACAAACCAACTGGAACAAACCAACTGGAACAAACCAAACGGAACAAACCAAACGGAACAAACCAAACGGAACAAACCAAACGGAACAAACCAAACGGAACAAACCAATTGGAACAAACCAAACGGAACAAACCAAACGGAACAAACCAAACGGAACAAACCAAACGGAACAAACCAAACGGAACAAACCAAACGGAACAAACCAAACGGAACAAACCAAACGGAACAAACCAAACGGAACAAACCAACTGGAACAAACCAAACGGAACAAACCAAACGGAACAAACCAAACGGAACAAACTAAACGGAACAAACCAACTGGAACAAACCAAACGGAACAAACCAAACGGAACAAACCAAACGGAACAAACCAACTGGAACAAACCAAACGGAACAAACCAAACGGAAAAAACCAAACGGAACAAACCAAACGGAACAAACCAACTGGAACAAACCAAACGGAACAAACCAAACGGAACAAACCAAACGGAACAAACCAAACGGAACAAACCAAACGGAACAAACCAACTGGAACAAACCAAACGGAACAAACCAAACGGAACAAACCAAACGGAACAAACCAACTGGAACAAACCAAACGGAACAAACCAAACGGAACAAACCAAACGGAACAAACCAACTGGAACAAACCAACTGGAACAAACCAAACGGAACAAACCAAACGGAACAAACCAAACGGAACAAACCAAACGGAACAAACCAAACGGAACAAACCAACTGGAACAAACCAAACGGAACAAACCAAACGGAACAAACCAAACGGAACAAACCAAACGGAACAAACCAAACGGAACAAACCAACTGGAACAAACCAAACGGAACAAACCAAACGGAACAAACCAAACGGAACAAACCAAACGGAACAAACCAAACGGAACAAACCAACTGGAACAAACCAAACGGAACAAACCAAACGGAACAAACCAAACGGAACAAACCAAACGGAACAAACCAACTGGAACAAACCAAACGGAACAAACCAAACGGAACAAACCAAACGGAACAAACCAACTGGAACAAACCAAACGGAACAAACCAAACGGAACAAACCAAACGGAACAAACCAAACGGAACAAACCAAACGGAACAAACCAACTGGAACAAACCAAACGGAACAAACCAAACGGAACAAACCAACTGGAACAAACCAAACGGAACAAACCAAACGGAACAAACCAAACAAAACAAACCAAACGGAACAAACCAACTGGAACAAACCAAACGGAACAAACCAAATGGAACAAACCAAACGGAACAAACCAACTGGAACAAACCAAACGGAACAAACCAACTGGAACAAACCAAACGGAACAAACCAAACGGAACAAACCAAACGGAACAAACCAAACGGAACAAACCAAACGGAACAAACCAACTGGAACAAACCAAACGGAACAAACCAAACGGAACAAACCAAACGGAACAAACCAAACGGAACAAACCAAACGGAACAAACCAAACGGAACAAACCAAACGGAACAAGATCCCACAAACACAAAGGGAAAACAGACTGTTTAAATATGGTTCCCAATCAGAGACAACCAGCAACAGCTGACACTCGTTGCCTCTGATTGGGAACCACTCTGGCCAACATAGAAATACAACACATAGAACTACAACACAGAACTAGAACACATAGAATCTACACACCCTGGCTCAACATATAGAGTCCCCAGAGCCAGGGTGTGACAGTACCCCCCCCCCCCCCCCCCAAAGGCAGGAACTGCGACCGTGCCTCAACATAAACAAACCAGGGGAGGGCTGGGTGGGCATTCCTCCTCGGAGGCGGTTCCGGCTCCGGGCTTGACCACCACCCTCCAATAATCCCCCCGTAGCGCCCCTGGTCCGGTCTGGCCCCGCTGGCTGGAGCTGGACTGGACATCGTAGGAGCGGATTGCTTAAGCTCCGGTGTGGAGCAGCTGACCGGTACCTGACCAGGCACCGGTGACCCAGGCACGGGTTGTGCCGGACTGATGACGCACACTCCTGGCTTGGTGCGTGGAGCAGGAACGGGCAGGACCGGGCTGACGATGCGCACCCCTGGCTTGGTGCATGGAGCCGGAACGGGCCGTACCGGGCTGACGATGCGCACCCCTGGCTTGGTGCGTGGAGCAGGAACGGGCCGGACCGGGCTGACGACCACACCCCTGGCTTGGTGCGTGGAGCAGGAACGGGCCGGACCGGGCTGACAATGCGCACCCCTGTCTTGGTGCGTGGAGCCGGAACGGGGCGTACCGGGCTGACGATGCGCACCCCTGGCTTGGTGCGTGGAGCAGGAACGGGCCGGACCAGGCTGACGACTCGCACCCCTGGCTTGGTGCGTGGAGCAGGAACGGGCCGGACCGGGCTGACGACTCGCACCCCTGGCTTGGTGCGAGTGGCAGGAACAGGCCTGGGCTGGCGACGCGGACCGTAGGCTTGGTGCGAGTGGCAGGAACAGGCCGGGCTGGGCTGGCGACGCGCACCGTAGGCTTGGTGCGAGTGGCAGGAACAGGCCGGGCCGGGCTGGCGACGCGCACCATAGGCTTGGTGCGAGTGGCAGGAACTGGCCGGGCCAGGCTGGCGACGCACACCGTAGGCTTGGTGCGAGTGGCAGGAACAGGCCGGGCCGGGCTGGCGACGCACACCGTAGGCTTGGTGCGAGTGGCAGGAACAGGCCGGGCCGGGCTGGCGACGCACACCGTAGGCTTGGTGCGAGTGGCATGAACAGGCCGGGCCGGGCTGGCGACGCACACCGTAGGCTTGGTGCGAGTGGCAGGAACAGGCCGGACCGGGCTGGCGACGCGCACCGTAGGCTTGGTGCGAGGGGCAAGAACAGGCCGGTCCGGGCTGGCGACGCGCACCGTAGGCTTGGTGTGAGTGGCAGGAACAGGCCGGGCCGGGCTGGCGACGCGCACTGTAGGCTTGGTGCGAGGGGCAGGAACAGGCCGGACCGTACTGGGGACACACACCACTGGCCCTACGCCGGGATCTGGAACGGGCCGGACCGGACTGGTAACACACCCCAGTACCTCTCGCCGTGCCTCTACACCTTCCTTCCCCTCTTTGTCCAGTGGCCCCCGTAACCTGGCGGCCTCCTCTGCCAACCTCCCAAATCGCCCTGTGGCAGCCTCCTGCTGCCCAGTCGCCCATGCCGTGTGCCCCCCCCTAAATTTTTTTTGGGGTTGCCTCTCGTCCGTCTGACGACGACACTGTTGACGCCGTTGCTCCTCTCTCGCCAGGGCCTTAATCTTAGCCCATGGCCCTTTCCCCCCGAGCATGTCCTCCCAGGACCACCCTTTGCCCACCTGGGCCATCGCCAACCTCTCCAGCTCCTTTCCCGGCGCTTCCTCCCATGTCCAGGCTGCCTGCTCCTGGACACGCTGCTTGGTCCTGGTATGGTGGGATCTTCTGTCACGATCGTTAGACGGAGTAGACCAAGGCGCAGCGTTGCAGGCAAACATACTTTATTTAAAGAGAGTAAACACTCGAACAAAACAACAAACGATACGTGCAGTCCTACGGTAAAAACCAACTGGAACAAGATCCCACAACACCTGTGGGAACACAGACTGTTTAAATGTGGCTCCCAATCAGAGGCAACGAGTGTCAGCTGTTGCTGGTTGTCTCTGATTGGGAGCCATATTTAAACAGTCCCCCCCCCCCCCCCCCCAAAAAAAAAAAGTATAATTGTAAAGTGGTTATCCCACTGGCTATAGGGTGAATGCACCAATTTGTAGTCGCTCTGGATAAGAGCGTCTGCTAAATGACGTAAATGTGCCCTTGAGCAAGGCACTTAACCCTAATTGCTCCTGTAAGTCGCTCTGGATAAGAGCGTCTGCTAAATGACTAAAATCTAAATGTAAATGTATAATAGGAAAATACTGCGAACAGCTGTTGTTGGATGCTTAGCAAAAACAACTTTGAACATCTTCTGAGGGTAAGTGTTCTTGTTTTAAACGCACACTATACCACCTTTAAAGGGATAGTTTACTCAGAACACAAACTAACATGATTTTCCACCTAACTTTAGCTTTAGTTAATTCAAGAAGGCAGTTTTGGAATATGTAGTTTTCCTTTCGACACTTAATATTACAACTATTTTCTGTCCATTCTCTGTCCATTGCGCTGTATCAGCAAAATGGACAGCGCCATACACACTAAAGTGAGGCCATTTTGAATATAGACTCCGCCAACCCTGATGTTCTAGCAGTGTCTGAATCCTGGCTTAGGAAGGCCGCCAAAAATTCTGAAATGTCCATCCCCAACTACAACATTTTCCGTCTAGATAGAACTGCCAAAGGGGGTGGAGTTGCAATCTACTGTAGAGATAGCCTGCAGAGCTCTATCATACTATCCAGGTCTGTGCCCAAACAGTTTGAGCTTCTACTTCTAAAAATCCACCTTTCCAGAAATAAGTCTCTCACTGTTGCCACTTGCTACAGACCCCCATCAGCCCCCTGCTGTGCCCTGGACACCATATGTGAATTGATTGCCCCCCACAAACCTCCAAACGAGCTTCAATGCCATACAACACTCCTTCAGTAGCCTCCAACTGCTCTTAAACACTAGTAAAACTAAATGCACGCTCTTCAATCGAACGCTGCTGGCACTCGCCCACCCGACTAGAATCACTACTCTCGACGGGTCTGACCTAGAGTATGTGGACAACTACAAATACCTAGCTGTCTGGTTAGACTGTAAACTCTCCTTCCAGACTCACATTAAGCATCTCCAATCAAAAGTTAGATCTAGAATCGGCTTCCTATATCGCAACAAAGCCTCCTTCACTCATGCTGCCAAATATGCCCTCGTAAAACTGACTATCGTACCGATTCTTGACTTCGGCGATGTCATTTACAAAATAGCCTCCAACACTCTTCTCAGCAAATTGGATGTAGTCTATCACAGTGCCATCCGTTTTGTCACCAAAGCCCCATATACTACCCACCACTGTGACCAGTACGCTCTTGTTGGCTGGTCCTCACTACATATTCGTCGCCAAACCCACTGGCTCCAGGTCATCTTTAAATCACTGCTAGGCAAATCCCTGCCTTATCTTAGCTCATTGGTCACCATAGCAACACCCACCCGTAGTCTGCGCTCCAGCAGGTATATCTCACTGGTCATCCCCAAAGCCAACAGCTCCTTTGGCCTCCATTCCTTCCAGTTCTCTGCTGCCAATGACTGGAACGAACTGCAAAAATCTCTGAAGCTGGAGACTCTTATCTCCCTCACTAACTTTAAGCGTCAGTTGTCAGAGCACCTTACTGATCACTGCACCTGTACACAGCCCATCTGAAATTAGCCCACCCAACTACCTCATCCCCATATTGTTATTTATTTTGCTTATTTGCACCCCAGTATCTCTATTTGCACATAATCTCTTGCACATCTATCATTCCAGTGTTAATACTAATTGTAATTATTTTGCACTATAGCCTATTTATTGCCTTACCTCCATAACTTGCTACATTTGCACACACTGTATATATATTTTCTGTTGTATTTTTTGACTTTATGTTTTATTTTACCCCATATGTAACTCTGTGTTGTTGTTTTTATCGCACTGCTTTGCTTTATCTTGGCCAGGTCAAACAAATAAAAAAATAAAATAGATCTGGTAATTCACCTATTACCAGTGTCGACCCGTCATTCATACAGGTAGAGCTCCACCTGATTAGCTATACAAACAAAGATTATGTATACAGTACCGGTCAAAAGTTTGGACACACCTACTCATTCCAGGGTTTTTCTTAATTTTTTACAATTTTCTACATTGTAGAATAATAGTGAAGACATGAAAACTATGAAACAACACATATGGAATATATATATTTTTTTAACAAATCAAAATATATTTTATATTGGAGATCATTCAAAGTAGCCACCCTTTTGCCTTGATGACTTGATGCCTTGGTGAGTTTTGCACTCTCTTGGCATTCTCTCAACCAGCTTCATGAGGTAGTCACCTGGAATGCATTTCAGTTAACAGGATCTGGATCTGGATTCTCTGCCATAAGCTAAACAACCAACCAGCTAGATTGTTTCTGACCTTTTCAGAAGAGTTTTAGCCTCCTTTGCATGTTGTCCATGATGAACATATGCACATGGTAATGTTAACTAGCTAGCTAGTAGCCTAGGGCAGGACACGCTGTTGACAGAAGAAGCCTCTCTCTCCTTTTAGCTTAGGAGGGTGCATAAGCAAATACAAGATGAACATGCAAATACAAGATGAATGATCATTGGTATGTTATTGTGATGAGTGATTTGAAGGAGTCAGGCGCAGGAGGGTAAATCCCAGTATACAGAGTTTATTCCGTAATCCGGCGTAACCAGTCCAGTGCGCAAAACAGGCACACCGGAACAAACATGCCCGCAGTCAGAGTGTTATTTCGACCTCATATGATGGGAATATCATTATAAAACGAGGGGAATCACGTTTTTTAACTGCAGTGCCGCTTTAAGGTAAAGTCCTCAGGATATTTCTAAATTCAGGGAATTTCTAGACTCTTTTGGACTCTCGCCAATAAATTAAATCTGTGTTCAAATACATCTTCTTTCATTTACAGCTCCAATATATATAGTATCAAAGATCATGACTGGGAAAAGTGGAAGCTTATAAAACAATCCTCCCTCATAAAAATAATCCTAAAACACTTCCTTTCTCTCTCTTTTAGGTGTACAATAATTTCTAAGGTAGAAAATGCCATGTGTGTGCGTCCTAAAATGGCACCCTGTTCCCTACATAGTGCACTACTTTGACCAGAGACCTATTGGCAATAGGGTGCCATTTGGGATGCTGACATGGTGTGGACATACCTTTTTTTCTGCAAGCTCCCTGGTGAATACAGAGCAACAGATAAATACTAGGCTATTTGTGGAAGAGCAGTTTCTGTAGTGTTGTTTATCTAATAGGTCTGGACAGTTGTAGACTCTGATTCTGGGTCATGGATTAGCTTGAAAAGGTTACTGTAGCAATATGGACAAAATATGCCCAGGGGAAAAAAACCTGGAACTATCGGCTGTTATCACAGTACGAGATCACTGTCAAAATCACATTCACAATCTCTATCACTATCACCATAAACCAAACTATGATACAAATCATTTTTGACAAAACAAATGAAAATGTAGTCTTCAACGGGTACGGTTGACTCCGTGCTTGGGTTTTTTTTTTTTACATCTAAGGGGTACTGTATTGTGATGACCTCTGCACAGGGGGAAGCCCATTGAGCAGTGGGCCTCAAAGGCCTGTTTGTATACAGAACACAACAGCATCTCCCGTAGCCTGCTTCAGAGCAACACAGCCAGACTGACTCAGAACTGATTGAGGGTCAAGCCATAGCTGTTAACTTAGGGCTGATTCTATCCGATCCACAACGGCTCCCGGCATTATGCCTAAAGCGGACATTGCCATTGGCTGCACGAAGTCGCATTAAGCGAAATCCGTATGCAGCCTTGTTTACAAGTGCGAGCACTGTAATGTTAGACATAACTTCTAACACGAGTGGGACAGGTGTGGCTTCGTGACAATGATCACAAGAGCAGCGATGTGACATCTCCAATACTGTTACTGTAGACTTCCAACACCGCCAAAACAGCTTGATCTGATTGAATCTAAGGCTTAATCTATTTAACCTCTTACGGATCGGACCCCTTTTTTTTTTCAATTTTCGCCTAAAATGACATACCCAAATCTAACTGCCTGTAGCTCAGGACCTGAAGCAAGGATATGAATATTCTTGATACCATTTGAAGCGAAACACTTTGAAGTTTGTGGAAATCTGAAATTAATGTAGGAGAATATATAACACATTAGATCTGAGGAGCAGCATGGTGAAACACGACAGCACTCACTGTGCTCTTCTCCCATGTGCAGTGTCTGAGGGGGAAGAACAGTGTTCGTTATTTGCAGTAACTTATTTGTTGTTGTAATATCACAGACGGACGTGGCTGTTTCACCATTAAGGATTCCAGATATCACAATAGACGGCCTGGCCCACCTCTATCTCGTTGGGAGAAAATCCTGGACTGCATGGCATCACTGTATTGTATTGTGGGTCTCTCTCTCTCTCTGATGTGCTTAATTGGGTAATTTGAAGTGATTATGAAGGGAAATATGTTCTGTAACCTCTGCAGAGAGGTTAGTGTAGCTTATCACCCTGTCTCCTCTGAAACCTCAACACATTATTCAATTGTCCCTGAAACGGATTGTCACTGAAGCTTCCCTCATTCCCCTTATTACTTCCTAATTGTTCCGATGCATTTTTACATTTTTAGTCATTTAGCAGACGCTCGTATCCAGAGCGACTTACAGTTAGTGAGTGCATACTAATTTTATTTGTTATATTTAATTTTTTTCATACTGGCCCCCCGTGGGAATTGAACCCACAACCCTGGCGTTGCAAACGGCATGCTCTACCACCTGAGCTACATCCCTGCCGGCCATTCCCTCCCCTACCCTGGACGACGCTGGGCCAATTGTGCGCCGCCCCATGGGTCTCCCGGTCGCGTGTGTGTGTGCGTGTGCGCGTGCGTGTGTGCGTGCACATGTGTGTGTGCGCGCGCCTCAGGATAAGCTATGCGTTACCTTTCCTCAGAGCAGTTTAACCGTCTTAATGAGCGTATTGTGTTCAAATGGAAACGGTCAGAATGATAATGCGAGTTCAATGAAATGACAAACAAGTATTAATGAGAGACTGAGGCTTTTGTGTGTTTCTCCCTGCATGTCTGGTCCAAACGACTGAGTCAAGGTCACGCAAACTACAGGGATAGTATAAGTACTGAAGCTTTAGGATCAGGTCCACTCTTACATCCGAAACTCTTCTTGATAAAAGACCCAGAGCTAAGGCTAAGGGGATTGGAGGTATTGCTGAAGCTAGCCCAGTGCCTGATTCACACTCTAATGGAGACAAGCAAAACTGTACTGGAGCTGTTCTGGAGCGGCATCCACCATCTGGAACCACTAGATAGGACAATCCGAGCCAGCACAGCACGGTTCAGGTCAGCCCGATGTGAATCAGCCATAGTAGTGTTTGAATTGCTTACTCTCAGTAGCCCCGTTTATACATGCCGCTTACATGTGTCCTTCATCCGGCTCTTGTCCCGATCTTCCCAGATCAAAATCACTTCACAATGCATCTTTTAATCGTCTACACCTGTCTAAAAAAATGTGGGCAAAATCAGAATGAGGAAAAGATCAGGATAAAGGGTGTATGTTAGAACCAGGTATAAATGTGGCCAGTGTGTGGGTATTGCTGAGAGTGAAACTACATTTAGTAGTACTGAAGCTAGTGTGATCGTGTTTGAATGCCAATCCACAAAAGTGGAGACAAATTTGACCCCAATAACTACCGTGGGATATGCGTCAACAGCAACCTTGGGAAAATCCTCTGCATTATCATTAACAGCAGACTAGTTAATTTCCTCAGTGAAAACAATGTACTGAGCAAATGTCAAATTGGCTTTTTACCAAATTACCGTACGACAGACCACGTATTCACCCTGCACACCCTAATTGACAAACAAACAAACCAAAAGAAAGGCAAAGTCTGCTCATGCTTTGTTGATTTCAAAAAAGCTTTTGACCAATTTGGCTGAGGGTCTGCTATACAAATTGATGGAAAGTGGGGTTGGGGGAAAAACATATGACATTATAAAATCCATGTACACAAACAACAAGTGTGCGGTTAAAATTGGCAAAAAAACACACACATTTCTTTCCACAGGGCCGTGGGGTGAGACAGGGATGCAGTTTAAGCCCCACCCTCTTCAACATATATATATCAACGAATTGGCGAGGGCACTAGAACAGTCTGCAGCACCCGGCCTCACCCTACTAGAATCTGAAGTCAAATGTCTACTGTTTGCTGATGATCTGTTGCTTCTGTCCCCAATCAAGAAGGGCCTACAGCATCACCTAGATCTTCTGCACAGATTTTTTCAGACCTGGGCCCTGACAGTAAATCTCAGTAAGACAAAAATAATGGTGTTCCAAAAAAGGTCCAGTTGCTAGTACCACAAATACAAAGTCCATCTAGACACCGTTGCCCTAGAGCACACAAAAAACGATGCATACCTCGGCCTAAACATCAGCGCCACAGGTAACTTCCACAAAGCTGTGAACGATCTGAGAGACAAGGCATCAAAAGGAACATAAAATTTGACATACCAATTAGGATCTGGCTAAAAATACTTGAATCAGTTATAGAACCCATTGCCCTTTACGGTTGGGAGGTCTGGGGTCCGCTCACCAACCAAGAATTCACAAAATGGGACAAACACCAAATTGAGACTCTGCATGCAGAATTCTGCAAAAATATCCTCAGTGTACAACGAAAAACACCAAATAATGCATGCAGAGCATAATTAGGCCGATACCCGCTAATTATAAAAATCTAGAAAAGAGCCGTTAAATTCTATAACCACTTAAAAGGAAGCGATTCCCAAACCTTCCATAACAAAGTACTCACCTACAAAGAGATGAACTTGGAGAAGAGTCCCCTAAGCAAGCTGGTCCTGGGGCTCTGTTCACAAACACAAACGGACCCCACACAGCCCCAGGACAACAACAACAACAACACACTTAGACCCAACTAAATCATGAGAAAACAAAAAGATAATTACTTGACACATTGGTAAGAATTAACAAAAAAACAGAGCGAACTAGAATGCTATTTGGCTCTAAACAGAGAGTACACAGTGGCAGAATACCTGACCACTGTGACTGACCCAAACTTAAGGAAAGCTTTGACTATGTACAGACTCAGTGAGCATAGCCTTGCTATTGAGAAAGGCCACCGTAGGCAGACCTGGCTCTCAAGAGAAGACAGGCTATGTGCACACTGCCCACAAAATGAGGTGGAAACTGAGCTGCACTTCCTAACCTCCTGCCAAATGTATGACCATATTGGAGACACATATTTCCCTCAGATTACAGCGATCCACAAAGAATTTGAAAACAAACCCAATTTTGATAAACTCCCTTATCTACTGGGTGAAAACCACAGTGTGCCATCATAGCAGCAAGATTTGTGACCTGTTGCCACAAGAAAAGGGCAACCAGTGAAGAACAAACACCATTGTAAATACAACCCATATTTATGTTTATTTTTTTCTCCCATTTGTACTTGAACTATTTGCACATTGTTACAACACTGTATATATATATATATATATATATATATATATATATATATATACATAATATGACATTTGAAATGTCTTTATTATTTTGGAACTTCTGAATGTAATGTTTACTGTTAATAATTATCTCAACCAGCCAGCTTCACCTGGAATGCTTTTCCAACAGTCTGGAACAGTCTGAGCACTTGTTGGCTGCTTTTCCTTCACTCTGCGGTCCGACTCATCCCAAACCATCTCAATTTGGTTGAGGTAGGGGATTGTGGAGGCTAGGTCATCTGATGCAGCACTCCATCACTCTCCTTCTTTGTAAAATAGCCCTTACACAGCCTGGAGGTTATGTTGGGTCATTGTCCTGTTGGAAAACAAATGATAGTCCCACTAAACCCAAACGAGATGGGATGGCATATCGCTGCAGAATGCTGTGGTAGCCATGCTGGTTAAGTGTGCCTTGAATTCTAAATAAATCACAGACAGCACCCCCACATTATAACACCTCCTCCTCCATGCTTTACGGAGGGAAATACACGTGCGGAGATCATCCGTTCCCCCACACCGCGTCTCACAAAGCCATGGCGGTTGGAATCAGAAATCTCCAATTTGGGCTCCAGACCAAAGGACAAATTTCCACTGATCTAATGTCCATTGCTCATGTTTCTTGGACCACGCAAGTCTCTTCTTCTTAATAGTGTCCTTTAGTAGTGGTTTCTTTGCAGCAATTCGACCATGAAAGTCTGATTCAAACAGTCTCCTCTGAACAGTTGATGTTGAGATGTGTCTGATGCTTGAACTCTGTGAAGCATTTATTTGGGCTGCAATTTTTTTTTTTTTGTACTCTGTTTATTCAGTTTTACGCACAAAAGAAAACACAAAACAATATAAATAATATACTCAATTATCAAATGAAAATAAATATAACAAAAAAATAGCTATTAAGATACCCTACTTCAGACAAGTTAAACACACTGGGCAGAAGGGTGCAAAGGTTAAAGGGCAATCTGTAGTTAATACAGGGACAGAGCGGTCACCTCGCCATTGTTCCTGTGAACAGACAAGGGATAGGGAAATGCTCACATTCACAGACAGTCACGGCCATAGACCGACCATCCACTGGACCAAAATTAAAGTTTACAATGCTTTTTTAAATTATTATTATTTTATGTAAGTGTAAACATAATAAAAAAACAAGCTCACATCTTAGTCTCTGACAGGGCAAGAGCATGTCACATTCAATAAGAATCAATAGGCACATCATCAATCTCAATGTCCCCCTCCCCCCCAAAAAAATAAAAAAAAACATAAAGAAATGCTCCTCCAACCCGTAAGTCACAGGGGTGTCAAATACAGACTTATTTTTGTTTTAATAAGAATGCCATCAGAAAGTGGACTGTTCAAAGTAAGACCGGAATGGAGCCCAAGTATCATAAAACAATTTCCCACGTGTATTGAATTAAACTTTTTCTAATTTTAAAGAGCACAACAAATCTCCCACCCAATATTTATAAGATAGAGGAACTGCCATCTTCCAGTTCTGGAGTATTTACCATCTAGCTCAGAGAGTTGTATAAGGGGGGTACCTATGGGCAGTACTCCAAAAAGTGCTGTAAGGGGAGATGGATCTATAACAGTGTCATATATATCAGAGAAACATTTAAATATGAATTCCCAGCAACCAGACATTTTGTGACAGCCCCAAAACATATGAAACAGTGGCTGGTTCTGTTTTACATCGGACACAAGTAGGATCAAAATCAGAGAATATTCTTCAGAGTTTGGCCCCGGACCAGTGGATACGGTGAACCACCTTCAATTGAATGAGGCTGTGTCTAGTGCTAAAAGAGGACCAATGCACCCTGTGATTCCCAGGTGTCTTCCCCAAGTTCCTCCCCCGAATCCTTTTCCCATCAAGTCTTTAAAGGCAGCAAAGAAGGGTTTTGTAAGTCATTAATAATTGCATATACATTGCCTTGCAAAAGTATTCATCCCCCTTGGCATTTTTCCTATTTTGTTGCATTACAACCTGTAATTTAAATGTATTTTTATTTGGATTTCATGTAATGGACATACACAAAATAGTCCAAATTGGTGAAGTGAAATACATAACAGAAAAGTGGTGCGTGCATATCTATTCACCCCCTATGCTATGAAGCCCCTAAATAAGATATGGTGCAACCAATTACCTTCAGAAGTCACTTAATTACATTTACATTTTTACATTTACGTCATTTAGCAGACGCTCTTATCCAGAGCGACTTACAAATTGGTGCATTCACCTTATAGCCAGTAGTACCTCCACTTTACAATGTGTTTTTTTTTTAAAGTCCCACATGATCTGTCACATGATCTCAGTATATACAGTGGGGAGAACAAGTATTTGATACACTGCCGATTTTGCAGGTTTTCCTACTTACAAAGCATGTAGAGGTCTGTAATTTTTATCATAGGTACACTTCAACTGTGAGAGACGGAATCTAAAACAAAAATCCAGAAAATCACATTGTATGATTTTTAAGTAATTAATTTGCATTTTATTGCATGACATAAGTATTTGATGACCTACCAACCAGTAAGAATTACGGCTATCACAGACCTGTTCGTTTTTCTTTAAGAAGCCCTCCTGTTCTCCACTCATTACCTAAATTAACTGCACCTGTTTGAACTCGTTACCTGTATAAAAGACACATGTCCACACACTCAATCAAACAGACTCCAACCTCTCCACAATGGCCAAGACCAGAGAGCTGTGTAAGGACATCAGGGATAAAATTGTAGACCTGCACAAGTCTGGGATGGGCTAAAGGACAATAGGCAAGCAGCATGGTGAGAAGGCAACAACTGTTGGCGCAATTATTAGAAAATCGAAGAAGTTCAAGATGACGGTCAATCACCCTCGGTCTGGGGCTCCATGCAAGATCTCAACTCGTGGGGCATCAATGATAATGAGGGATCAGCCCAGAACTACACGGCAGGACCTGGTCAATGACCTGAAGAGAGCTGGGACCACAGTCTCAAAGAAAACCATTAGTAACACACTACGCCGTCATGGATTAAAATCCTGCAGTGCACGCAAGGTCACCCTGCTCAAACCAGTGCATGTCCAGGCCCGTCTGAAGTTTGCCAATGACCATCTGGATGATCCAGAGGAGGAATGGGAGAAGGTCATGTGGTCTGATGAGACAAAAATATAGCTTTTTGGTCTAAACTCCACTCGCCGTGTTTGGAGGAAGAAGAAGAAGGATGAGTACAACCCCAAGAACACCATCCCAACCGTGAAGCATGGAGGTGGAAACATCATTCTTTGGGGATGCTTTTCTGCAAAGGGGACAGGACGACTGCACCGTATTGAGGGGAGGATGGATGGGGCTCATGTATCGCGAGATCTTGGCCAACAACCTCCTTCCCTCAGTAAGAGCATTGAAGATGGGTCGTGGCTGGGTCTTCCAGCATGACAACGACCCGAAACACACAGCCAGGGCAACTAAGGAGTGGCTCCGTAAGAAGCATCTCAAGGTCCTGGAGTGGCCTAGCCAGTCTCCAGACCTGTACCCAATAGAAAATCTTTGGAGGGAGCTGAAAGTCCGTATTGCCCAGCGACAGCCCTGAAACCTGAAGGATCTGGAGAAGGTCTGTATGGAGGAGTGGGCCAAAATCCCTGCTGCAGTGTTTGCAAACCTGGTCAAGACCTACAGGAAACGTATGATCTCTATAATTGCAAACAAAGGTTTCTGTACCAAATATTAAGTTCTGCTTTTCTGATGTATCAAATATTTATGTCATGCAATAAAATGCAAATTAATTACTTTAAAATCATACAATGTGATTTTCTGGATTTTTGTTTTAGATTCCTTCTCTCACAGTTGAAGTGTACCTATGATAAAAATTACAGACCTCCTTTGTAAGTAGGAAAACCTGCAAAATCGGCAGTGTATCAAATACTTGTTCTCCCCACTGTATACACCTGTTCTGAAAGGCGCCAGAGTCTGCAACACCTCTAAGCAAGGGGCACCACCAAGCAAGTGGCACCATGAAGACCAAGGAGCTCTACAAACAGGTCAGGGACAATGTTGTGGAGAAGTACAGATCAGGGTAGGGTTATGAAAAAATATCCGGAACTTTGAACATCCCACGGAGCACCATTAAATCCATTATTAAAAAATTTAAAGAATATGGCACCACAACAAACCTGCCAAGAGAAGGCCGCCCACCAAAACTCACGGACCAGGCAAGGAGGGCATTAATCATAGAGGCAACAAAGAGACCAAAGATAACCCTGAAGGAGCTGCAAAGCTCCACAGCGGAGATTGGAGTACCTGTCCATACGACCACTTTACTCACGGACCAGCATTTTTTCCCCACTGTACATGGATGAACTCTTCTCCCCCTGTCATGGATTCCATGGTTGACCTTAGTTTGAAGATCTAATCCAGAGACAGGTGTTTTATACAACAAATCAAATCAAATGCAATTTTATTTGGCACATGCGCCAAAAACAACAGGTTTAGACCTTACTGTGAAATGCTTACTTATTTAGCAAAAAAAGAAAAGCCCCCTTTTCAGGACCCTGTCTTTCAAAGATAATTTGTAAAAATCCAAATAACTTCACAGATCTTCATTGTAAAGGGTTTAAACCCTGTTTCCCATGCTTGTTCAATGAATTACAAACAATTAATGAACATGCACCTGTGGAACGTTCGTTAAGACACTAACAGCTTACAGACTGTAGGCAATTAAGGTCACAGTTATGAAAACTTAGAACACTAAAGAGGCCTTTCTGCTGACTCTGAAAAACACCAAAAGATAGATGCCCAGTGTCCTTACTCATCTGCGTGAACATGCCTTAGGCATGCTGCAAGGAGGCATGAGGACTGCAGATGTGGCCAGGGCAATAAATTGCAATGTCCGTACTGTGAGACGCCTAAGAGAATGCTACAGGAAGACAGGACAGACAGATGATCATCCTCGCAGTGGCAGACCACGTGTAACAACACCTACACAGGATCGGTACATTCGAACACCACACGTGCGGGACAGGTACAGGTTGGCTAACAACACCAGGAACGCACAATCCCTCCATCAGTGCTCAGACTGTCCGCAATAGGCTGAGAGAGGCTGGACTGAGGGCTTGTAGGTCTGTTGTAAGGCAGGTCCTCACCAGACATCACCTGCAACAACATCACCTATGGGCACAAACCCACCATCGCTGGACCAGACAGGACTAGCAAAAAGTGCTCTTCACTGACGAGTCGCGGTTTTGTCTCACCAGGGGTGATGGTCGGATTCGCGTTTATCGTCGAAGGAATGAGCGTTACACCGAGGTCTGTACTCTGGAGTGGGATCGATTTGGAGGTGGAGGGTCCGTCATGATCTGGGGCGGTGTGTCGCAGCATCATCGGACTGAGCTTGTTGTCATTGCAGGCAATCTCAACGCTGTGCGTTACAGGGAAGACATCCTCCTCCCTCATGTGGTACCCTTCCTGCAGGCTCATCCTGACATGACCCTCCAGCATGACAATGCCACCAGCCATACTGCTCGTTCTGTGCATGATTTCCTGCAAGACAGGAATGTAAGTGTTCTGCCATGGCCAGCGAAGAGCCCGGATCTCAATCCCATTGAGCACATCTGGGACCTGTTGGATCGAAGGGTGAGGGCTAGGGCCATTCCCCCCAGAAATGTCCGGGGACTTGCAGGTGCCTTGGTGGAAGAGTGGGTTAACATCTCACAGCAAGAACTGGCAAATCTGGTGCAGTCCATGAGGAGGAGATGCACTGCAGTACTTAATGCAGCTAGTGGCCACACTGACTGTTACTTTTGATTTTGACCCCCCATTTGTTCAGGGACACATTATTCAATTTCTGTTAGTCACATGTCTGTGGAACTTGTTTAGTTTATGTCTCAGTTGTTGAATCTTGTTATGATCATACAAATATTTACACATGTTAAGTTTGCTGAAAATAAATGCAGTTGACAGCGAGAGGACGTTTCTTTTTTGGCTGAGTTTACAAGCCCTTAACCAACAATGCATTTCAAGAAATAGAGTTAAGAAAATATTTACTAAGTAAACTAAAGTAAAAAATTAAATAAAAAGTAACACAATAAAAAAACGGTACAGAGTCAACTGTCAAGTGTCAAGTGACTATGCATAGATAATAAACAGCGAGAAGCAGCAGTGTAAAAACAAAAGGGGGGGGTAACAATGTAAATAGTCCTTGTGGTCATTTGATTAATTGTTCAGCAGTCTTATAGCTTGGGGGTAGAAGCTGTTAAGGAGCCTTTTGGACCTAGACTTGGCGCTCCGGTACCGCTTGCTGTGCGGTAGCAGAGTGAACAGTCTATGACTAGGGTGGCTGGAGTCCAGGATCCAGTTGCAGAGGGAGGTGTTTAGTCCCATGGTATTTAGCTTATTGATGAGCTTTGTGGGCACTATGGTATTGAACGCTGAGCTGTAGTCAATGAACAGCATTCTCACATAGGTGTTACTTTTGTCCAGGTGGGAAACGGCAGTGTGGAGTGTTATTGAGATTGCGTAATCTGTGGATCTGTTGGGGCGGTATGCGAATTGGAGTGGGTCTAGGGTTCCCGGGATGATGGTGTTGATGTGAGCAAAGACCAGCCTTTCAAAGCACTTCATGGCTACCGACGTGCTACGGGGACGTAGTCATTTAGGCAGGTTCCCTTCGCATTCTTGGGCACAGGGACTATGGTGGTCTGCTTGAAACGTGGGTATTACAGACTCGGTCAGGCAGAGGTTGAAAATGTCAGTGAAGACACTTGCCAGTTGGTCCACGCGTGCTCTGAGTACACGCCATGATAATCGATCTTGCCCCGCGGCCTTGTGAATGTTGACCTGTTTAAAGGTCTTGCTCACATCGGCTACGGAGAGCGTGATCACATAGTCGTCCGCAAAACAGCTGGTGCTCTCATGCATGCTTCAGTGTTGCTTGCCTCAAAGCGAGCACTAAAGGCATTTTGCTCATCTGGTAGGCTCACACCGGCTTGGTTTCCCTTTGTAGTCCATAATAGTTTGCAAGCCCTGCAACATCCGATGAGCGTCATAGCCGGTGTAGTAGGATTCAATCTTAGTCCTGTATTGACGCTTTGCCTGTTTTATGGTTTTATAGGTTCGTCTGAGGGCATAGCAGGATTTCTTATAAGCGTCCGGATTAGTGTCCTGCTCCTTGAAAGTGGCAGCTTTAGCCTTTAATCTCGGTGCGGTTTTTGTCTGTAATCCATGGCTTCTGGTTGGGATATGTACGTACGGTCACTGTGGGGACGACGTCGTCAATGCAGTTATTGATGAGGCCGGTGACTGAGGTGGTATATTCCTCAATAGCATTGGATAAATCCCGGAACATGTTCCAGTCTGTGCTAGCAAAACAGCCCTGTAGCATCCGCATCATCTGACCACCTCTGTATTGAGCGAGTCACTGGTACTTCCTGCTTTAGTAATTCCTTGTAAGCAGGAATCAGGAGGATAGAATTATGGTCAGATTTGTCTAATGGAGTGCGACAGAGAGCTTTGTATGTGTCTCTTTGTGTGGAGTAAAGGTGGTCTATAGTTTTTTTCCCCTCTGGTTGCACATGTGACATGCTGGTAGAAATTAGGTAAAACAGATTTAAGTTCGCCTGCATTAAAGACCCCGGCCACTAGGAGCGCCGCTTCTGGATGAGCATTTTCTTGTTTGCTTATGGCCTTATACAGCTCGTTGAGTGCGGTCTTAGTGCCAGCATCGGTTTGTGGTGGTAAATAGATGGCTACGAATAATATAGATGAGAACTCTCTTGGTAGATAGTGGGTCTACAGCTTATCATGAGATACTCTACCTCAGGCGAGCAAAACCTCAAGACTTCCTTAATATTAGACATTGCACACCAGCAGTTATTGACAAATAGACATACATCCTCCGCCCCTCGTCTCACCAGGAGTAGCTACTCTGTCCTGGCGATGAACAGAAACCCATCCAGCTCTATATTATTCATGTCGTCGTTCAGCCACGACTCGGTGAAACATAACATATTACAGTATTTAATGTCCCGTTGGTAGGATAGCCTCGATCGTAGATCATCGAGTTTGTTTTCCAGTGATTGCATGTTGGCCAATAGAACCGATGGTAATGGCTATTTACTCACTCGGCCTACGAAACCTAACAAGGCACCTCGACCTTCTCCCTCTGTATCATCGCTTTTTCTTCACGCCAATGACGGGGATTTGGGCCTGTTCTCCTGAAAGCAGTACGTCCCTTCGCGTCGGACTCATTAAAGAAAAAGTATTTGTCCAGTTCAAGGTGAGTATCGCTGTTCCGATCTCCAGAAGCTCTTTTCGGTCATAAGAGACGGTAACAGCAAATGTATGTACAAAATAAGTTACAAACAATGCGAAAAAAACAACAAAATAGTACAGTTGGTTAGGAGCCTGTAAAACGGCAACAATCCTCTTCCGGCGCCATTAGTTAGAAGAAGACAACAGTCACTGAAAAGAGAGAGAGAGTGAATGTCAGAGAGGGGAGGAGAGACCAAAAGAGAGAGAGCAGTGTGAGGTGCTGGGGTCTCACTGGTCTGGGAGGGGTGACTTGGGGGGGGGGGGGGGTCCCGCAGGTCTGGGAGAGTGTCTCGCTGTTCTGGGAGGGGTGTCTGTTGCTCTGTTGCTCCTGTGTGAGGTGCTGAGGCTGCGCTTGAGGGCGATGTCCTTCAGGCCAAAGGTGGGGACTGCTGCCTTGTAGAGGTGGATCTGGTCATAAAGACTGTTCCAGTCCAGGGTGGAGTGGTGGGCCAGGTAGACATTTGGTTTTGAAGCACAGTCCCGGGAAATGCTTGTATTCACCCGCTATATGGTGGCAGTGTGAAAGTGTTTTCGTGGCAGCAGGATGGAGATAACCACTTGTGCATTGGGGAAAGTGGAAGTGGCTTTTTTTCAATCACTCCCTTGAGTGCTGTGGCCACCCTTTCCTTCTGGGCTCTCTGGTCGTTTGTGCCTGAGAGAGAGAGAGAGTAGACATTTGATTTCTGAGTCCAGTAAGGTGAGACCAGGTGCTGCAGTCTGTTCTAGTGCCCTCGCCAATTCATTGAGATATAGGTTGAAGACACAGGAGGTTGGCACCTTTAATTGGGGAGGACGGGCTCGTGGTAATGTCTGGAGTGGGATAGGTGGAACAGTATCAAATACATCAAACACATGGTTTCCAGGCTCAGCAGCCTCCACTGGTATCTCTCTCTTACTCCTTTGCTCTCTCCTCTCTGACTCATTCACTCCCGCTCTCTTTTCAGTTACTGTTGTATCCCTCTAATGTGGACTGAGTGACAAAACATAAGACCCATTCCTTATTAAGTAGTTCCCTGGTCTTACGTAATAATAATAATAATAATATGCCATTTAGCAGATGCTTTTATCCAAAGCGACTTACAGTCATGTGCGCATACATTTTTACCTGTGGGTGGTCCCGGGGATCGAACTCACTACCTTGGCGCCATGCTCTACCAATTGAGCTACAGAGGACCAGAGGACCAATTGAGCTACAGCCTCCTCTCCTCTCCCCCTAACCTCCTCTCCCTCTCCCCTCCTCTCCCCCTCCTCTCCCTCTCCCTCTCCTCCCCCTCTCCCTCTCCTCCCCCTCTCCTCTCCCTCTCCTCTCCCTCTCCTCTCCTCTCCCCTCCCCTCCCCACCTCCTCTCTCCTCTCCTCTCCTCTCCTCTCCTCTCCTCTCCTCTCCTCTCCTCTCCTCTCCTCTCCTCTCCTCTCCTCTCCTCTCCTCTCCAGGACTCAGCCCACTTATAAAGTTATTGATCTCTTCCTTTGAACTGGATCTCTCCTGTGGATTGACTCATGCAGTGTGCGGGCTGGAGAGGAGAGAGAGTTAAGGGGAGAGAGAGTGGACTTTGACTTTTGATCTTACTTTAATGAGATGTCCTCATTTGTTTAAAAACACCACAAAATCCTTGTGAGAGAGTGGAGCGAGTGAGAGTGAGAGTGAGAGTGAGAGGGAGAGGGAGAGGGAGAGAGGGAGGGAGAGAGGAGAGAGAGAGAGAGAGAGAGAGAGAGAGAGAGAGAGAGAGAGAGAGAGAGAGAGAGAGAGAGAGAGAGAGAGAGAGAGAGAGAGAGAGAGAGGTGAAACTGAAAGACAGTCAGACAAGACTTGTGCTTTGTTCCTCCACATTCAGACAGGAGCTGGACCTCGACGTGGAACAGCATCACACGTCAGACCAGCAGGAGCTGGACCTCGACGTGGAACAACATCACACGTCAGACCAGCAGGAGCTCGACGTGGAACAACATCACACATCAGACCAGCAGGAGCTGGACTCTCAAGCTTTCTGGTCCAGGGCTTAAATTCACACAGCGTCTCAGACTAGGATTGCTGATCCAGGATCAGGTCCCCCCTGTCCGTATAATTATGATCTAAAAAGCAAACCTTATCATAGATCAGCACTCTGAGACCCTACTCTGAGACTCTTTGTGAATAGGGTCCAGAGGAGATGAGGAAAGGACTGAGTATTTCATCATAGAATATGGGCGTGTCCCAATACCTCTACAATCACAGACTATGGCCGTGTCCCAATGCCCATACCTGCATTATAAATGGTAGACATTTTAGGAATGCAAAAAAACACATACCGTTTTATAGTATATATTACATTTTGAAAAATGTGTATGCTTTAAATTCCGGGATGTTATACTCTTCTGGACTATTCGTCTAGTAGAATTTCGCTGCACACGTTTGATAATCATCTTTCCAGACATATGTGTTTAGGGGGTCGCGCTGTACCCAAATGGACGAATGACGGGAATCAAAGCAATTAGATGATGGTCTGGTTCGCAGGTATCAAACTCAATCCATGGAGTGTCTCTTGGTTTCCACTCCTTCCTTGTACATGATTGGTTGTCTAGGTCACTGATGAGTTAGGAATTCCTCTGACCTGGTTGTCTAGGTCACTGATGAGTTAGGAATTCCTCTGACCTGGTTGTCTAGGTCACTGATGAGTTAGGAATTCCTCTGACCTGGTTGTCTAGGTCACTGATGAGTTAGGAATTCCTCTGACCTGGTTGTCTAGGTCACTGATGAGTTAGGAATTCCTCTGACCTGGTTGTCTAGGTCACAGATGAGTTAGGAACTCCCCTGACCTGGTTGTCTAGGTCACTGATGAGTTAGGAACTCCCCTGACCTGGTTGTCTAGGAAACAAATGGAAAGGATATAACAGAAACCAGCAGCCCTCCATGGAATGAGTTTGACACCGTTGGTCTAGTTGGACAACATCACTGCCCTTTAGCATGTATATGACCGACCAAGTCCACGAGGGATCGAATCACAGTCGCACCGTCTTTATCTCTCTGCCTGCACTCCACTATCCGGTATGTTCCATAGTACCAAAACAATTATATGAATAAGGAGTTCCCAGTCTGACCGTATGGGCCGTTTTGGCTCCGACAAGGCTTACTGGTCCAAGGCTTACTGGTCCAAGGCTTACTGGTCCAAGGCTTACTGGTCCAAGGCTTACTGGTCCAAGGCTTACTGGTCCAAGGCTTACTGGTCCAAGGCTTACTGGTCCAAGGCTTACTGGTCCAAGGCTTACTGGTCCAAGGCTTACTGGTCCAAGGCTTACTGGTCCAAGGCTTACTGGTCCAAGGCTTACTGGTCCAAGGCTTATTGGTCCAAGGCTTACTGGTCCAAGGCTTACTGGTCCAAGGCTTACTGGTCCAAGGCTTACTGGTCCAAGGCTTACTGGTCCAAGGCTTACTGGTCCAAGGCTTACTGGTCCAAGGCCTACTGGTCCAAGGCTTACTGGTCCAAGGCTTATTGGTCCAAGGCTTAATGGTCCAAGGCTTACTGGTCCAAGGCTTACTGGTCCAAGGCTTACTGGTCCAAGGCTTACTGGTCCAAGGCTTACTGACTCAGTCTGACATTGATCTGTGTCAGGGATCTATCTCCAGATCGACATTACAGCCAGGCCCAGGGGTGTTTCAATATTTTAATCATTGACAGACACTTCCCCTGGATTAGCCCGATCAGAAAAAAATGCAATCTGATAATAATTGTGTAATCATTCAAACTACACAGCACAGTTCCAATGAAAGTGTCACACACACACAATTAAAGTGTCAGCCCCCCATGCCTCAATCACCATGTCATGGCAGGAGCTGCCTCGCTGGAATTGGTTGCTCTCGGTTTTATGATTTGTTTGGGGGATTTGAGCAATAATAGAAACGCCTGTACTTTGTTATCATGGCCCCCGTTACAGCTGCCTGTTTCACCATGGTCCATGTTTCACCATGGTCCCCATTACACCATGGTCCCTGTTTCACCATGGTCCCTGTTACACCATGGTCCCCGTTACAGCTGCCTCTCTCTCTCTCTTTCTGTCTGTTGCTCTGCAGTTTTGTCTCTCTTTCTTTCTCTTTGGTCTCTCTCTCTCTCGCCATCTCTTTCACGCTGTCATCCTCTTTCTCTCTCTCTCTCTCTCTCTCTCTCTCTCTCTCTCTCTCTCTCTCTCTCTCTCTCTCTCTCTCTCTCTCTCTCTCTCTCTCTCTCTCTCGCTCTCTCTCTCTCTCTCTCTCTCTCTCTCTCTCTGTCTGTCTGTCTGTCACTCTCTCTCTCCAATCATCACCATCTCTCTCCTCCACCACCACAAATGATTGGCTGCAGTCTCATTGAAAACTCATGTAATTGTCTCTTTTCTTTTGGCGGCAGGCGTGATAGGACTTGTATGTGGGGCCACTGTCCGTTTCTGATGGTGCTGTGGCTCTCTGTACATCTCTCCTCTCTTTGGAAGGATGAAACACACGTATACACACACCCCCTCACCCCCTCTGTTCTTCCCTCCCTTGCTCCCTTGCACCCTCCGTCTCTCCCCCTTCACTCACTCACTCTCTCCTCCTTTTCTTCCCTCCCTTGCTCCCTTGCACCCTCCGTCTCTCCCCCCTCACTCACTCACTCTCTCCTCCTTTTCTTCCCTCCCTTGCTCCCTCGCACCCTCCGTCTCTCCCCCCTCACTCACTCACTCTCTCCTCCTTTTCTTCCCTCCCTTGCTCCCTCGCACCCTCCGTCTCTCCCCCCTTCACTCACTCACTCTCTCTTCCAGAACAGTGTCCATCTCACCTCACATGAAAGAAGGCAGAAACAAACTTTGGCAGACAGATCAAATATTACTGAGCGTGATTCACCAGGTGACACATCAGAGACTTTAACGTGTCAAATATTACAATCAAATTTCCCCACAATGGCTACTCTATCATCACAACACAGTTGTCTGTCTGTCTGTCTGTCTGTCTATCTGTCTGTCTGTCTGTCTGTCTGTCTGTCTGTCTGTCTGTCTGTCTGTCTGTCTGTCTGTCTGTCTGTGTCTCTCTCTCTCTCTCTCTCTCTCTCTCTCTCTCTCTCTCTCTCTCTCTCTCTCTCTCTCTCTCTCTCTCTCTCTCTCTCTCTCTCTCTCTCTCTCTCTCTCTGTCCTCTCTCTCTCTGTTCCCTCTCTCTCTCTCTGTCTCTCTGTCCCCCATCTCTCTCTATATACACTACCAGTCAAAAGTTTTAGAACACCTACTCATTCAAGGGTTTTTCTTTATTTTTTACTATTTTCTACATTTATATTTGAGATTCATCAAATAGCCACCCTTTGCGTTGATGACAGCTTTGCACACTCTTGGCATTCTCTCAACCAGCTTCATGAGGTAGTCACGTGGAATGCATTTCAATTAACAGGTGTGCCTTCTTAAAAGTTCATTTGTTGAATTTATTTCCTTCTTAATTTGTTTGAGCCAATCAGTTGTGTGTTGACAAGGTAGGAGGGTATACAGAAGATAGCTCTATTTGGTAAAAGTCCAAGTCCATATTATGGCAAGAACAGCTCAAATAAGCAAAGAGAAACGACAGTCCATCATTACTTTGAACATCATTACTTTGCAGTCGCAAAAACCAAGCTCTATGATGAAACTGGCTCTCAAATAAAATAAATGGCAATGCGGTGAAGTTGTGTTTTTCTAAGCTTGGCTTCCTCTTTATATGGTGTCGAGTAAAGCTTAAACCTTAAACCTTAAAGCTTAAGTATTTAGATTGTAGGTAGGTATTGTAGTTAGGTATTGTAGGTAGTTTATCTAGGTAGTTATTGTAGGTTATTATTGTAGGTAAGTATTGTATTCGGCTGAGCCCTGTGAAGCACGAGGCTAGCTAACCCACTACCTGGACCAATAAAGCTAGCTAGCTAGCGGGTAGCTACTGGTAACTATTAGCAACTGTGGATAGTTTTTTCCAATGTTATTTCACGCTTAAGAGTACCTGTAATTAAGCCAGCTAGCTGCCTACCATTTAGCTGTTTTTCTAACCTCATTATCTGAAGCGTTAACGTTAGGTAGTTAGTAGCTACTGTCTTCGAAATGTAGCTAGCTTGTTGCTACCTGGATAGCTTAGTAAACAATAGCTGGAACAACATAGCTGTAATGTTTGGAGACAGTTTCTCTCCATTGGGACAGACGTGAACTGGCTAAATCGATTCAGTAGCTAGCTTTACACTTAACTGGCTAACAGTAGCTACTAAGGGTAAGTTATAACCTACATTTATTTGTATTTTATTTTTACATACTGGTAACCAGAGTCGTTCAAAAGGAATTCAAGACATGGCTGACTAGTTAACGTTAGCTTGGCTATCTCTGTGTGTTTCATACCGTGGGGAGGAGGTGTTGGTTCGTTGACAGAGAGCAATGGCTAGCTAATATGCTAACTATTCTAGCTAGCTAACTAACTGGCTGAATAAGTTGACGACGTACTCACTCAAACTGTCAAAACTAACCCCAAAACTTTACACAACGTTAGACACGGACAACAATGATCTGTTTAGTGTGTTAACACGCTATTGGTAGTTAACAACAATAATAATTTCTAAAATGGAAGCTGGGAGAGTTATATTTGAGTGTTTCAGTGAAATGTAAGTGAGGGAGGCCCCGCTCTCTCGCTTTCCCAGATGTTTAGTTCACTTCATTCCGATCTCTTTTGCATTATTGTAGCCTTTTCTGTAGCCTGTCAACTATGTGTCTGTCTATCCCTGTTCTCTCCTCTCTGCACAGGCCATACCAACGCTTCACACCACGTGGCTGCTGCCACTCTAATCTGGTGGTCCCTGCACGCACGACCCACGTGGAGTTCTAGGTTTCCGGCAGCCTCTGGAACTGCTGTTCTGCGGCCAACAAGGCAGAGTTCATCTCAGCCTATGCTACCTTCCAGTCCCTTGACTTCTTGGCGCTGACGGAAACATGGATTACCACAGAAAACACTGCTACTCTTACTGCTGCTCTTTCCTGTGTTCTCGCATAACCTGAGAGCATCTGGTCAGCGGGGCGGTGGCACAGGAATCCTCATCTCTCCCACGTGGACATTCTCTCTTTTCCCCCTGACCGATCTGTCTATCTTCTCATTTGAATTCCATGCTGTCGCAGTCACTAGCCCATTCAAGCTTAACATCCTTATCATTTATCGCCCTCCAGGTTCCCTTGTAGAGTTCATCAATGAGCTTGACAAGTTCCTTTCCTGAGGTTGGCGCACCCCTCACAGTTCTGGGTGACTTTAACCTTCCTACGTCTGCCTTTGACTAATTTCTCTCTGCCTCCTTCTTTCCACTCCTGACCTCACGCTCTCACCCCCCCCTACTCACAAGGCAGGCAATACGCTTGACCTCATCTTTACTAGATGCTGTTCTTCAACTAATCTCTCTTCAACTCCCCTCCAAGTCTCCGACCACTACTTTGTATCCTTTTCTCTCTCGCTCTCCTCCATTTTACATTTTAGTCATTTAGCAGACGCTCTTATCCAGAGCGACTTACAGGAGCAATTAGGGTTAAGTGCCTTGCTCAAGGGCACATCGACATATTTTTCACCTAGTCGGCTCGGGGATTAGAACCAACGACCTTTTGGTTACTGGCACAACGCTCTTAACCACTAAGCTACCTGCCGCCCAAACACTACTCACTCTGCCCCTACTCAGATGCTAATGTGCGTCGCAACCTTCGCTCTCTCTCTCCCGCTCTCTCTCTCCCGCTACTCTCTTCCATCCTATCATCTCTTCCCTCTGCTAAATCCTTCTCCCTCCGATCTCCTGATTCTGCCTCCTCAACCCTCCTCTCCTCTCTTTCTGCATCTTTTGACTCTCTATATCCCCTATCCTCCCGGCCGGCTCGGTCCTCCCCTCCTGCTCCGTGGCTTGACAACTCATTGTGAGCTCACAGAAGAGGGCTCCGGGCAGCTGAGCGGAAATGGAGGAAAACTAGACTCCCTGCGGACCTGTCATCTTTTCACTCCCTCCTCTCTACATTCTCACCTCTGTTTCCACTGCTAAAGCCACTTTCTACCACTCTAAATTTCAAGCCTCTGCCTCTAACCCTAGGAAGCTCTTTGCCACCTTCTCCTCCCTGCTGAATCCTCCTCCTCCTCCTCCCCCTCCCTCCTCCCTCTCTGTGGATGACTTGGTCAACCATTTTGAAAAGAAGGTTGACGACATCCAATTCTCATTTATTAATTCAAATGACTCCGCTGGTCTTGCTCACACTGCCCTACCCTATGCTTTGACTTCTTTCTCCCCTCTCTCTCCAGAGGAAATCTTGCGCTTGTGACGGCCGGCTGCCCAACAACCTGCCCGCTTGACCCTATCCCCTCCTCTCTTCTCCAGATCATTTCCGGAGACCTTCCCCCTTACCTTACCTCACCTCACTCATCAACTCATCCTTGACCGCTGGCCATGTCCCTTCCGTCTTCAAGAGAGCGAGAGTTGCACCCCTCCTCATAAAACCTACACTCGATCCCTCCGATGTCAACAACTACAGACCAGTATCCCTTCTTTCTTTTCTCTCCAAAACTCTTGAGGGTGCCGTCTCTAGCCAACTCTCCTGCTATCTCTCTCAGATCCAAACCAGTCAGGTTTCAAGACTGGTCATTCAACTGAGACTGCTCTTCTCTGTGTCACGGAGGCTCTCCGCACAGCTCTCTCTCCTCTGCTCATATCCTTCTAGACCTATCTGCTGCCTTTAATACTGTGAACCATCAGATCCTCCTCTCCACCCTCTCAGAGTTGGGCATCTCCGGCGCTGCTCACTCTTGGATTGCGTCCTACCTGACAGGTCGCTCCTACCAGGTGGCGTGGCGAGAATCTGTCTCAGCATCACGTGCTCTCACCACTGGTGTCCCCCAGGGCTCAGTTCTAGGCCCTCTCCTATTCTCTCTATACACCAAGTCACTTGGCTTTGTCATATCCTCACATGGTCTCTCCTATCATTGCTACGCAGACGACACACAATTAATTTTATCCTTTCCCCCTTCTGATAACCAAGTGGCGAATCACATCTCTGCATGTCTGGCAGACATATCAGTGTGGATGTCGGATCACCACCTCAAGCTGAACCTCGGCAAGACAGAGCTGCTCTTCCTCCCGGGGAAGGACTGCCCACTCCATGATCTCGCCATCACGGTTGACAACTCCATTGTGTCCTCCTCCAAGAGTGCAAATAACCTTGGCGTGACCCTGGACAACACCCTGTCGTTCTCCGCTAACATCAAAGCGGTGACCCGATCCTGCAGGTGCATGCTCTACAACATTCGCAGAGTACGACCCAACCTTACACAGAAAGTGGCACAGGTCCTAATCCAGGCACTTGTCATCTCCCGTCTGGATTACTGCAACTCACTGTTGGCTGGGCTCCCTGCCTTTGCCATTAAACCCCTACAACTTATCCAGAACGCTGCAGCCCATCTGGTGTTCAACCTTCCCAAGTTCTCTCATGTCACCCCGCTCCTCCGCACACTCCACTGGCTTCTAGTTGAGGCTCGCATCTACTACAAGACCATGGTGCTTGCCTACGGAGCTGTGAGGGGAACGGCACCTCCTTACCTTCAGGCTCTGATCAGACCCTACACCCAAACGAGGGCACTACGTTCATCCACCTCTGGCCTGCTAGCCCCCCTACCTCTACAGAAGCACAGTTCTCGCTCAGCCCAGTCAAAGCTATTCGCTGCTCTGGCACCCCAATGGTGGAACAAGTTCCCCCACGACGCCAGGACAGCGGAGTCACTGACCACCTTTTCGGAGACACTTGAAACCCTACCTCTTTAAGGAATACCTGGAATAGTATAAAAGTAATCCTTCTACCCCTACAAGACCCATTTTTATCACCGCCCTCGCATGAGTCCGAGGGCCTGGAGACTTCCACTTTACCCGGGGGTGCGGCTTTGCCTGGAGGTGCTGAAATAAACATTCTCTAGGCCATCAAGCTACTACGCTCAGAGATATTTGAAATGAAAACAGAGGTAGTTGCTACGATTGAGGCCCGAATACAAGAGGCTTCTGATACTTTAAAAGTGGATCTAACTAACTTGCGGAACGAGACAGTGCCAGCTATCACATCACTCAAAACAACAACAGAGTTGCACACCATGATGATTGCAGCACTGGAGACCTCCGCTACCAGTGTCTCTGACTTAACTACTTCCCTGGAGGCTGACGTGAAATGCCTGTCTGCGGATCTGAAAAAGGTACAGGAGAGCTGTGTGAGTTTAGAGGGATTTTCTCGCCGCAATAACCTGAGACTGGTATCCATCCCAGAGTCAGCGGAAATGCCTCGCGCCACGGATTTAGTCTCTGGGCTGCTGAAGGATGTTGTTGCCAGGGATGATAAGCCCCTGATTGATTGTGCCCACCGGTCACTGCGCTCAAAGCCCCGGGATGGTGAGAGGCCTGTGACATCATTCTTCGAGTGCACTTTTTCCATGAGAAGATGGAGATTCTCCGACGACCCCGCAATACCACTCTGAGCTTTCAAGGACAAAGCTTCTCTATCTACCAGGACTACTCCCCCACTGTGTCCAGGCAGCGCGCAGCTTTCGGGCAGGCCAAACGATTACTATGGGACCATCCATGTGTGAAGTACGGTCTGCGATTTCCGGCTCATCTATGGCTTTCTCATGATGTTAAAGACTACACCTTTGATTCTCCGCAGGAGGCTATGGCTCACATTCAACGCCACATTAAGAAGTCTTGAACTTGCTCATAGATCAGCAACTGTTGCTTGCTGACTGTGGATAGTAAGTAAGTAGCCCTCCTTGTTTAGTTATAACGTTAACTATACTATTCCTCTATAGTTTGCGGGTTGGCGGACCCACTCAGGCTTATTTGATGTGATCGAATGTTTTGATAATCTAGTCATTTCAGTCATTTTAATTTCATTTTATAAAGGGTTTACATAATTCCTTTGTTCCCATGTTGTCTCATTAATTTATTGAGTTTGTTTCCATGTTGTCTCATTAATTTATTGAGTTTGTTTCCATGTTGTCTCATTAATTTATTGAGTTTGTTTACATATTGTCTCATTAATTTATTGAGTTTGTTTACATATTGTCTCATTAATTTATTGAGTTTGTTTCCATGTTGTCTCATTAATTTATTGAGTTTGTTTCCATGTTGTCTCATTAATTTATTGAGTTTGTTTACATTATTGTCTCATTAATTTATTGAGTTTGTTTACATATTGTCTCATTAATTTATTGAGTTTGTTTCCATGTTGTCTCATTAATTTATTGAGTTTGTTTACATTATTGTCTCATTAATTTATTGAGTTTGTTTACATATTGTCTCATTAATTTATTGAGTTTGTTTACATATTGTCTCATTAATTTATTGAGTTTGTTTACATATTGTCTCATTAATTTATTGAGTTTGTTTACATATTGTCTCATTAATTTATTGAGTTTGTTTACATATTGTCTCATTAATTTATTGAGTTTGTTTCCATGTTGTCTCATTAATTTATTGAGTTTGTTTACATTATTGTCTCATTAATTTATTGAGTTTGTTTACATATTGTCTCATTAATTTATTGAGTTTGTTTACATATTGTCTCATTAATTTATTGAGTTTGTTTACATATTGTCTCATTAATTTATTGAGTTTGTTTACATATTGTCTCATTAATTTATTGAGTTTGTTTACATATTGTCTCATTAATTTATTGAGTTTGTTTACATTATTGTCTCATTAATTTATTGAGTTTGTTTACATATTGTCTCATTAATTTATTGAGTTTGTTTACATATTGTCTCATTAATTTATTGAGTTTGTTTACATTATTGTCTCATTAATTTATTGAGTTTGTTTACATATTGTCTCATTAATTTATTGAGTTTGTTTACATTATTGTCTCATTAATTTATTGAGTTTGTTTACATATTGTCTCATTAATTTATTGAGTTTGTTTACATATTGTCTCATTAATTTATTGAGTTTGTTTACATATTGTCTCATTAATTTATTGAGTTTGTTTACATATTGTCTCATTAATTTATTGAGTTTGTTTACATATTGTCTCATTAATTTATTGAGTTTGTTTACATATTGTCTCATTAATTTATTGAGTTTGTTTACATATTGTCTCATTAATTTATTGAGTTTGTTTACATATTGTCTCATTAATTTATTGAGTTTGTTTACATATTGTCTCATTAATTTATTGAGTTTGTTTACATATTGTCTCATTAATTTATTGAGTTTGTTTACATATTGTCTCATTGATCCGAAATATTTTAGGTCATTTGTTTACCGCGTCCGTTTGTCTCGACCCAGTAAACAGTAAATGTTCTGAGGCTACATGTTTTTGGGGGTCTTCACTTCATTGTTAAAGGTTTTTGAACGTCATTTATACCCAGCAAACTTTCAACATTGCACAGACATAGTTTTATGGTCTAGGCTGTACATTGGCTTATCATCCAACTAGACAATTGTTATGTGTGTGTGTGTGTGTGTGTGTGTGTGTGTGTGTGTGTGTGTGTGTGTGTGTATATATATATATATATATATATACATTATTTATTTATTTATTATTATTTTTGTCATCTTACCACGATTTGCTTACTTCAAATGAGAGGTTTTTGGCTGAGAGCCTTGATACATTTGATTTATTTTCTCTCGCAATACCTGTTATAAGACTGGGAATATAATTATATACATCTACAAGTGGTGCTTTTCTATTTTCACTTTTTAAAAAAGTATCTATTTTTGCTGGAGGAAGGAGGTTCAATTTTTAGTTTATCTTTTCCTGTACTTTTTCCAAGTATCTTACACCGTACATTATTACAAGTTATCCTGGGGATTCTGGGTATTCATTGCTTTTCCACTCTATGCTCTAATGACAGGGTTGTATAATGGGGGTGCTCAGGGTGGCCGAAATAGTACCATCAAGTACATTTCGTGGAACATCAAAGGAGCTAACAACCCTGTGAAACGTAAGAGGGTGCTGACACACTTAAAGGGTTTGAATGCAAATGTTGCATTCATTTACATTTTAGTCATTTAGCAGACACTCTTATCCAGAGCGACTTACAGGAGCATTTAGGGTTAAGTGCCTTGCTTAAGGGCACATTGACAGATTTTTCACCTAGTAGGCCCGGGGATTAGAACCAGCGACCTTTCGGTTACTGGCACAACGCTCTTACCCACTAAGCTACCTGCCACCCTTGAGGACTGGTGAGCACTTTAGGATGCGTAGTGACTGGGTTGGTCAGCTGTTCCACTCTAACTTTCATGGTAAATCAAGAGGTGCTGCCATTTTGATTTATAAATCCACTCCCTTTGTAGCTTCTGAGGTCATTGCTCATCCTAAGGGAAGATACGTCATAGTCACCAGTAAACTGTTTTCTACCCCTCTTGTTTTGGCTAGTGTTTATGCTCCCAATTGGGATGACACACATTTAATTTCTACCTTTTATCTGCTTTTTACCCAATTTAGACTCCCATTCGTTGATTTTAGGTGGGGCATTTCAACTGTACAATGTCCTCAATTCTTGACAAGTCCTCACAAAAAGCTACAGGCCCATGTAAATGTGAATGTAGATGTTTATCTATTCAATATTTTCTTCAGAAAAATGCTATATGTGAGGCCTGGCGTTTCCTACACCCTACAGCATTCATTTTTTTTTTTTCTCATGTTCATCAAACATACTCCCGCATTGACTACTTATTATTGGACAAAAAAAATAACTTCTGCCTAACCTCCGGAGGTGTACTTATGAGAGACTTGTTATTTCTGACCACTCACCGTTAGTGCTTGAGCTAGAGTTTCCATAGCAACCTCCCATGTGTTATCAATGGTGTCTAAAACTTTTTACTCTCATTTTACTCTCAGATAAGGAGTTTGTCAATTTCATTTCCCCTGAAATCACATTATTCCTAGAAATTAACTACGCCAGGTATGTCCTGCTCTACCATATGGGAGTCCCTCAAAGCTGCGTGGCCAACAAAAACAAAACTCGCTCTCAGTGGCTTCAAGACCTGAACGAAGCCATAGCTTCATTGGATGAGAAGTATGCTACAGATCCTTCCTCTGATCTATATAAAGAACGCCAGCTACTCCAAGCTGAATTTGATGTGCTCCCTACCAGACAAGCTGAACAATTACTCTTACGAGCTCGATACAGAGTGTGTGAATAAGGTGACAAGTAAACTCCTTGCACATCAGATCCGTAAATCTGAGGCCTCACGTTTAATCCCACAAATAAGGACCCTGTCTGGTGCTACCTAAAGAGATCAATGATCAATTCAAACAATTTTACTCTGAATCTCCTCAAGACCCTTTGCCGATTGATTCGTTCTTCGATGGTCTGAATATGCCTTCAATTGATACAGACTCCCATGACTGTTTAGAAGACTATCTATGCATAGTCACTTTAATAACTCTACCTACATGTACATATTACCTCAATTACCTCGACTAACCGGTGCCCCCGCACATTGACTTTGTACCGGTACCCCCTGTATATAGCCTCGCTATTGTTATTTTTACTGCTGCTCTTTAATTATGTGTTACTTTTATTTCGTATTATTTTATATTGTATTTCTTTGTGATTTGTTTTGTTTTTCTTTCTTAAAACTGCATTGTTGGTTAAGGGCTTGTAAGTAAAGTCTACACCTGTTGTATTCGGCGCATGTGACAAATAAAATTTGATTTGATTTGAAGAAGAATTTACACCTGAGGAGATTGCAACAGCAGTGTCCGCAATGAAAAGTGGTAGATCACCGGGTCCGGATGGTTTTTCAATAAAATTTTACAGGATGTTTTCCGGTCTGCTTTGCCCCATTCCTGTCTCGATTGTTTGCAGAGTGCCTTAATACATCAAAGCTACCGCCTAGTCTTTATTACTATTCATTACTATTAAAGAAAACAAAGACCCCCTGGAATGTGGATCCTATCGCCCAATCTCGCTTTTAAACTGTGATTACAAAATCCTAGCTAAGCTCTTAGCAATCAATATGGAAGGCTCGCTGCACCAAGTAATACAATCTGACCATACTGGCTTTATGAGAAATAGGCATTAATTTTTCCATATTAGACGCCTTATGAATATACTGTACTCCCCAGCGTCGGGGGACCCGGAGGTAGTGGTCTCGCTCGATACGGAAAAAGCTTTTGATGGCGTTGAGAGGGACTACCTCTATAAAGCCGCCCTTTATACAGTGAGGGAAAAAAGTATTTGATCCCCTGCTGATTTTGTAAGTTTGCCCACTGACAAAGACATGATCAGTCTATCATTTTAATGGTAGATTTATTTGAACAGTGAGAGACAGAATAACAACAACAAAATCCAGAAAAATGCATGTCAAAAAAGTTATAAATTGATTTGCATTTTAATGAGGGAAATAAGTATTTGACCCCTCTGCAAAACATGACTTAGTACTTGGTGGCAAAACCCTTGTTGGCAATCACAGAGGTCAGACGTTTCTTGTAGTTGGCCACCAGGTTTGCACACATCTCAGGAGGGATTTTGTCCCACTCCTCTTTGCAGATCTTCTCCAAGTCATTAAGGTTTCGAGGCTGACGTTTGGCAACTCGAACCTTTAGCTCCCTCCACAGATTTTCTATGGGATTAAGGTCTGGAGACTGGCTAGGCCGCTTCTTCTTGTGCAACTCCTTTGTTGCCTTGGCCGTGTGTTTTGGGTCATTGTCATGCTGGAATACCCAGCCACGACCCATTTTCAATGCCCTGGCTGAGGGAAGGAGGTTCTCACCCAAGATTTGATGGTAGATGGCCCCGTCCATCGTCCCTTTGATACGGTGAAGTTGTCCTGTCCCCTTAGCAGAAAAACACCCCCAAAGCATAATGTTTCCACCTCTATGTTTGACGGTGGGGATGGTGTTCTTGGGGTCATAGGCAGCATTCTTCCTCCTCCAAACATGGCGAGTTGAGTTGATGCCAATTAGCTCCATTTTGGTCTCATCTGACCACAACACTTCCACCCAGTTCTCCTCTGAATCATTCAGATGTTCATTGGCAAACTTCAGACGGCCCTGTGTATGTGCTTTTTTGAGCAGGGTTGGCCTTGCGGGCTCTGCAGGATTTCAGTCCTTCATGGCGTAGTGTGTGGGAAGGAGGTTCTCCCCTCTTGTTTATCTCCAACCCTGATCACTAATTAACTTATTAATTACCTTTGCAGAAAAACAGCCCCAAAGCATGATGTTTCCACCCCCATGCTTCACAGTAGGTATGGTGTTCTTTGGATGCAACTCAGCATTCTTTGTCCTCCAAACACGACGAGTAGAGTTTTTACCAAAAAGTTCTATTTTGGTTTCATCTGACCATATGACATTCTCCCAATCCTCTTCTGGATCATCCAAATGCACTCTAGCAAACTTCAGACGGGCCTGGACATGTACTGGCTTAAGCAGGGGGACACGTCTGGCACTGCAGGATTTGAGTCCCTGGCGGCGTAGTGTGTTACTGATGGTAGGCTTTGTTACTTTGGTCCCAGCTCTCTGCAGGTCATTCACTAGGTCCCCCCGTGTGGTTCTGGGATTTTTGCTCACCGTTCTTGTGATCATTTTGACCCCACGGGGTGAGATCTTGCGTGGAGCCCCAGATCGAGGGAGATTATCAGTGGTCTTGTATGTCTTCCATTTCCTAATAATTGCTCCCACAGTTGATTTCTTCAGACCAAGCTGCTTACCTATTGCAGATTCAGTCTTCCCTGCCTGGTGCAGGACTACAATTTTGTTTCTGGTGTCCTTTGACAGCTCTTTGATCTTGGCCATAGTGGAGTTTGGAGTGTGACTGTTTGAGGTTGTGGACAGTGTCTTTTATACTGATAACAAGTTCAAACAGGTGCCATTAATACAGGTAACGAGTGGAGGACAGAGGAGCCTCTTAAAGAAGAAGTTACAGGTCTGTGAGAGCCAGAAATCTTGCTTGTTTGTAGGTGACCAAATACTTATTTTCCACCATAATTTGCAAATAAATTCATAAAAAATCCTACAATGTGATTTTCTGGAGAAAAAAATAGTTGAAATTACAGGCCTCTCTCATCTTTTTAAGTGGGAGAACTTGCACAATTGGTGGCTGACTAAATACTTTTTCCCCCACTGCATACACATAAATAAATATAAATACCTTCTGTGTCCTGTGCATGTGACAAATAAACTTAGATTTAAATCTGTGATTTGATTTGATATAGTGTGTGTTTACCAGAGACGGTAATGTGAAGAATCACATGACCTGTACCAAAGTCAGATTAGGATATAGGCCAAGGACTAGATAAAGTTTATTTTTACTAATACTTTCAACACTTTTAGTCTTGGAATCTTTGGTTGTTTACTACACTGTGAATCCTTAAAGAGATGGGTGGGGCTAAGGCTTAAGAGGGTGTGAACGATGCTGAATGGGTGTAGACAAAGAAGAGCTCTCCAGTAGGTGTACCAAAACATTCACGGGCCATTTTCTCAAAAGTGAGTTTACAAGTTGATCAACTTTCAAAGTAGATTTACTTTCTCACAGTTCGTGAACTGCAG
This sequence comes from Coregonus ussuriensis, assembly GCA_031479575.1. NCBI lineage: Eukaryota > Metazoa > Chordata > Actinopteri > Salmoniformes > Salmonidae > Coregonus > Coregonus ussuriensis. The sequence continues at coordinate 4,451,676 of CM062482.1, read as the reverse complement.
TGTATGATATATCATTTTCCATACACCATTTAAAATGTTGCTACATAGGACCGAATCCAGGTGGTGGATATATTAATGAAATAGGCGAGGAACAGAACAGTCTGCAACACCCGGCCCCCACCCTACTCAAATGTTTACTTTTAACTGATGATCTGGGGCTTCTGTCCCCAACCAAGGAGGGCCTACAGCAGCACCTAGATTTGGTCCCTGACAGTTCATCTCAGTAAGACAAAAATAATGGTATTCCAAAAAAGGTCCAGTTGCCAGGACCATAAATACACAATTCCATCTAGTCGCCGTTGCCCTAGAGCACACAAACAACTATATCTACGTCAGCTTAAACATCAGCGCCACAGGTAACTTCCACAAAGCTGTGAACGATCTGAGAGACAAGGCAAGAAGGGCCTTCTACGCCATGAAAACGAACATAAAATGTGACATCCCAATTAGGATCTGGCAAAAAATACTTGAATCAGTTATAGAACCCATTGCCCTTCATGGTTGTGAGGTCTGGGGTCCGCTCACCAACCAAGAATTCACAAAATGGGACAACCACCAAATTGAGACTGCATGCACTATTCTACAAAAACATCCTCCATGTACAACGTAAAACACCAAATAATGCATGCAGAGCAGAATTAGGACGATTCCCGCTAATTATCAAAGTCCAGAAAAGAGCAATTCATTTCTACAACCACCTAAAAATATGTGATTCTCAAACCAGGGGAGTTCGAACTGGAGCCCGGCCACGGCATTCCGGTTCTTTTTGAGGCACCGAGACAACGGACCGCAGCCGCCTGGTTAGATGGGGTATGTCCTTAATAGGGAGAGTCAAGTCTGGTCCTTTCTCCTGAATTGTAGTTAATATTGAACACCATGAATGGTACAATTACCCAGCATGCCCGAGCAGGAGAGGACCGCTGCTCCCCCGCGCTGCCCCCTCCAACTCCGTTACTCCACCTGATTACCAAGTGAATACGTACATTTTTGTAATATTCTGATTCATACATGTGATCCCAGTCCCACAGCGATGTGTGTGTGAGCATGTGCGTGTGTTATTGTCTGTGCGTGTGTGTGTGTGTGTGCGAGAGTCTGTGTGTCTATCTGCAGCTGATGAATATTCACAGAATGGTACAATTACCCAGCATGCCCCAGCAGGAGAGGACCACTGCTCCCCTGCGCTGCAAACCTTTCCTATCTGGCAGTCCATTGAACCAATCTCTGATTCCCTCTAATCTATGAAACAGTGTATCTGTCCTCCATAATTGGAGCCCCCTCTCTCTCTCTCTCTCTCTCTCTCTCTCTCTCTCTCTCTCTCTCTCTCTCTCTCTCTCCTCTCCTTTATCCCCCCATCTCTCTCTCTCTCTCTCTCTCTCTCTCTCGCTCTCATCTCTCTCTCTCTCTCTCTCTCTCTCTCTCTCTCTCTCTCTCTCTCTCTCTCTCTCTCTCTCTCTCTCTCTCTCTCTCTCTCTCCCTCACTCACTCCCTCCCTCATATCATTTTTTCCAGTGGAAAACCTCATCATTATTGATGTGCTATGGGATGAGAGAGAATATTGTATCACTTAACAATAGAATCACTTATTTTTCTATTCGTTTTTTCACCTCAAAGAATCCACCATGCTGCTTTCTTGCCGTTGGGCCAGTTTCCACACCTGTCTGGTTAAGGTGATGTGGTCTATATCTTTTTAATGACAACCATAACCACTACTGCCCCCACTCTTAGACCGTATTTATTTTATTTATTTTCACAAGTATGTGGGTGAATTTTCAAAACCTCTTAGTACTACACTGGTAACACAGCAAGTCTTACGTTCAAAACCTTTCATTTGTGTATTCATGTTTCGCCACACAACCTTTTATAGAAAATATACGTTTACTGTGAAATATGAGTACATTGGTTTAATCACCAAAACACATCGTAATTGATCACTACAATGTTTGGTGTTTTAGTTTGCAAGAAAGGCATTTCACTGGACTTGTCCTCGTGACATTAAAACCTGAAACTTGAAAAAGACCCCAGCAATTTCATTTAGGAGACATGTTTACTGTGAGTGTTCCCCAACAGGCCGGAGGAAAGGGACATGGAGAGAGAAGGGACAAACAATGTGAAGCTGAGGGCCTTCAGGATCATTTTAACTATCATGGTTGTCAACTACCTCCCACTGAGGGTGACAATGTTTGTTCGTTATTTTGTTGGGGAAACTGTTATTTTTTTACTCCATCTATTAGTTTCATCTGTGGGTTTGTTCAGCCCCTCCGCTACCTGTATCAATGGTTCCTGAACATAGAGGTCCTGGGTTTTACCACTGGTAAAAAACTTGCTTCAATGTTGACAAATATTGTTTTTCTTAGAGTCTATATCTAATTAGCCTTATACAAAAAATCCCTATAAAAATATGTACGTTTATGCTAGAGATATCCAGTGGCGTATATTCATGGATGCCAAGGTAATCCAGGCTTCCCCAAATATTTTACAATTGTATTTGTATATATATATAATAATGTACCTTTAGTCTCTCTGTGTTTTTCTTAATATTCTGTCAATTCGAAAAGGGGCTGAATCACACTGGAGAAATCATCCACGGGAGGGAAACAGCGCCCCCTCTGTCTCAGTATGTGTAGCCCATGTATCTGATGCTGTCTGGAACATATCATTTGATTGATTGAGGCCAGCAAACATTTGGCCTGCCTTGATAAAACAATTCTAAAACAATTAGCCAATCAACGTTGAGCTGAGATCAACTGCGGGTTGTCTCGGTGCAGCAAAATGCCCCCCCCCCCCCCCCCCCCCCCCCCAAGGGAGGCCAGCTTGGATTTGGCTTCACACCAATCAAATCACATCCTGAGAAAAACGTCATAATTGTCAGACAAACGTGTCTGTTTCTGTTGATGTCCTGCAGTAGCTAGGTTGCTAAATCGGCCCTTTTCTAAGTCATGGATGGAGATGGGGATTTGGACTTGTGGCTTTGATTTCATTCTCTGTACAGGCCAATAATTATGAAAGGGATTCTGATCTAACCATGAATTCATATGTTATGCAACTGGCCTGAGACGATTGAAGTTCAATATGTAGCCTAGATGTAACCTAGTAGGCTCACGTTAACTAACTAGCTAACTTAGCTGGTTCATTGTTGTCCATACGAGGGAACATAGGCTAGCAAGTCTTTTAGCTAGCTAGCCTAAGAAAACAAAAACCATAGACCTTTTTTTTTTCAACATGAAAGAGAGGAGGACGTCATTGATGTTCAACTAGTCTACAAGTGAGTCCCCCAAAAAATGTTTCACTTGAGCGCGCGCACACTCACGCACACACACACACACACACACACACACACACACACACACACACACACACACACACACACACACACACACACATAGTACCATGGGCAGCTACAAGCTACTAAGCTACTTACCTAACATATGGAACAGTCAAAAAATAAATTATAAGAAAAAAGGTTTTGAAGTGTCTGTCCTAGGAGAGATAAGAAAGATCAGGAAATATTTTTTGGTTTTTCTTGGACAACATACCCCTTATTTTTGTTGGCACAAAACTACACTACATGACCAAAAGTATGTGGACACTCGCTCGTCGAAAATCTCATTCCAAAATCATGGGCATTAATATGAAATGTGTCCCCCCTTTGCTGCTATAACAGCCTCCACTCTTCTGGGAATGCTTTCCGCTAGATGTTGGAACATTGCTGCGGGGAACTTGCTTCCATTCAGCCACAAGAATATTACGTCATATCAAATCAAATCAAATTGTGCAGTAATATCCAACAATTTCACAACATATACCCAATAGACACAAATCTAAGAAAAGCAATGAAATTAAGAATATAGAAATGAATATATGGACGAGCAATGTCAGAGCGGAATAGACTAAGATAGAGTAGAATAGTATAGAATACAGTATATACAGTGGCTTGTGAAATTATTAACCCCACTTGGCATTTTTCCTATTTTGTTGCCTTACAACCTGGAATTAAAATTGATTTTTGGGGGGGTTGTATCATTTGATTTACACAACATGCCTACCACTTTGAAGATGCATTTTTTATTTTTTTGTGAAACAAACAAGAAATAAGACAAAAAAACAGAAAACTTGTGCGTGCATAACTATTCACCCCCCCCCCCCAAAGTCAATACTTTGTAGAGCCACCTTTTGCAGCAATTACAGCTGCAAGACTGTTGGGGTATGTCTCTATAAGCTTGGCACATCTAGCCACTGGAATTTCTGCCCATTCTTCCAGCTCCTTCAAGTTGGATGGGTTCCACTGGTGTACAGCAATCTTTTAAGTCATACCACAGATTCTCAATTGGATTGAGGTCTGGGCTTTGATTAGGCCATTCCAAGACATTTAAATGTTTCCCCTTAAACCACTTGAGTGTTGCTTTAGCAGTATGCTTAGGGTTATTGTCCTGCTGGAAGGTGAACCTCCGTCCCAGTCTCAAATCTCTGGAAGACTGAAACAGGTTTCCCTCAAGAATTTCCCTGTATTTTAGTCTCATCTGACCAGAGTACCTTCTTCCATATGTATGGGGCTTTTGGCGAAAACCAAACGTGTTTGCTTATTTTTTTCTTTAAGCAATGGCTTTTTTCTGCCAACTCTTCCATAAAGCCCTGCTCTGTGGAGTGTACGGCTTAAAGTGGCCTTATGGACAGATACTCCAATCTCCACTGTGGAGCTTTGCAGCTCCTTCAGGGTTATCTTTGGTCTCTTTGTTGCCTCTGATTAATGCCCTCCTTGCCTGGTCCATTATTTTTTTATGTGCAGCCCTCTCTTGGCAGGTTTGTTGTGGTGCCATATTCTTTCAATTTTTTTAAATAATGGATGTAATGGTGCTCCGTGGGATGTTTAAAATTTCAGATATTTTTTTGGAACCCAACCCTGATCTGTACTTCTCCACAACTTTGACCCTGACCTGTTTGAAGAGCTCGTTGGTCTTCATGGTGCCGCTTGCTTGGTGGTGCCCCTTGCTTAGTAGTGTTGCAGACTCTGGGGCCTTTCAGAACAGGTGTATATATACTGAGATCATGTGACAGATCATGTGACACTTAGATTGCACACAGGTGGACTTTACTTAACTAATTATGTGACTTCTGAAGGTAATTGGTTGTACCAGATGTTATTTAGGGGCTTCATAGCAAAGGGGGTGAATACATATATACGCACCACTTTTCTGTTATTTATTTTTTAGAATTTTTTGAAACAAGTATTTTTTTTTTTTTTCACTTGACCAATTTGGACTATTTTGTCCATGTCCATTACATGAAATCCAAATAAAAATCCATTTAAATTACAGGTTGTAATGCAACAAAATTGGAAAAACGCCAAGGGGGATGAATACTTTTGCAAGGCACTGTACATATGAGATGAGTAATGCAAGATATGTAAACATTATTAAAGTGACTAGTGTTCCAGTTATTAAAGTGGAAGGTGATTTCTAATCGATGTATATAGGCAGCAGCCTCTAATGTGCTAGTGAAGGCTATTTCACAGTCTGATGGCCTTGAGATAGAAGCTGTTTTTCAGTCTCGCTGTCCCAGCTTGATGCACCTGTACTGACCTCTCCTTCTGGATGATAATGGGTTGAACAGGCAGTGGCTCGGGTGGTTGTTGTCCTTGATCATATATGGCCTTCCTGTGACATCGGGTGCTGTAGGTGTCCTGGAGGGCTGGTAGTTTGCCCCCGGTGATGCGTTGGGCAGACCGAACCACCCCCTGGAGACCCTGCGGTTGCGGGCGGTGCAGTTGCCGTACCAGGCGGTGATAAAGCCCGACAGGATGCTCTCAATTGTGCATCTGTAAAAGTTTGTGAGGGTTTTAGGTGCCAAGCCACATTTTTCAGCCTCCTGAGGTTGAAGAGGCACTGTTGCGCCTTTTTCACCACACTGTGTGGGTGGACCATTTCAGTTTGTCAGCGATGTGTACGCAGAGGAACTTGAAGCTTTCCACCTTCTCTACTGTGGTCCTGTCGAAGTGGATAGGTGGGTGTTCCCTCTGCTAGTGGGGCACTGACATTTGGCGAATAGGCCTGGCTCGCAGTCACATTCCAATTAATCCCAAAGGTGTTCGATGGAGTTGAGGTCAGGGCTCTGCGCAGGCCAGTCAAGTTCTTCCACACCGATCTCGACAAACCATTTCTTTCTGTATGGACCTTGCCTTGTGCACGGGGGGCATTGATGAAACAGGAAAGGGCTTTCACCAAACTTTTGCCACAAAATTGGAAGCACAGAATCGTCTAGAATGTCATGGTATGCTGTAGCGTTAAGATGTCCCTTCACTGGAACTAAGGAGCCTGAAAAACAGCTCCAGACCATTATTCCTCCTCCACCAAACTTTACAGTTGGCACTCTGCATTGGGGCAGGTAGCTATCTCCTGGCATCGGCCAAACCCAGACTGCTAGATGGTGAAGCGTGATTCATCACTCCAGAGAACGCGTTTCCACTGCTCCAGAGTCCAATGGCAGCGTGATTTACACCACTCCAGCATTGCACATGGTGATATTAGGCTTGTGTGCGGCTGCTCGGCCATGGAAACCCATTTCATGAAGCTTAGCAGTGAGTGTTGCAACCGAGGGCAATTATTTTTACGCGCTACGCACTTCAGCACTCGGTGGTCCAGTGCTGTGAGCATGTGTGGCCTATCACTTCGCACCCTCATCAACAGTAAGAAAACACCCTCATCAACAGTAATAAAACACCCTCATAAACAGTAATAAACCCCCCCCCCCCCCCATTCCTGAGTTTGTGTCTGTTATTCAAGTAATGTTTTAAACCAATTAATGTTCTCTAGCAGCAGACTCGGTTTCAAATACTATTAGAATATTTTCAAATATATTTCAACATTTGCTTTTGTCTGATTGGACTGGCCGATGGGCGTGGTTTACAGTTTTGGGACTACTCTATAGGTCCATTAAAGCCAGGCAAGTTCAATCAAGCACATCTAAAGGATTTGGAATGATTTCAAATAGTATTTGAACCCAGGTCTGCTCTCTCTCTCTGAGGCTGAATGCTATTTCCCAGGCAGGCAGGATGGAGAGCTTTCACCATATACTGCATAGATTATTATTATTATTATTCAAGAAATGACATTTTCCCCTCTTATCTACATTTAAGTCATTTAGCAGACACTCTTATCCAGAGCGACTTACATTATCTTTTTATTTTTCATACTGGCCCCCCGTGGGACTCGAACCCACAACCCTGGCGTTGCAAAAATTATAATAACATTTAAACTTTCTGTATCTAGACAATAGTTTATCATATTACTTTGGCTTCATATATTTGAATTAAATAATCAACTTTGCTTACCTTAATACATTTAAAAAATGACAAGCTTAAGACTACTTGCAAGCTGGTTTAACCACAGTCATTTTTGCATTGTCATGCTGGAATGGTAATCAGTTTTTGAATCGGAATGGCAGTTAAATTTGAATTGACCAAAAGGTAAATCCCCTTTTTTTATCTAAGATTGTATGCTTTTCTTTATCTCTGGTTCTCGTCCAAAGAACCAGAAGGTTCTATATAGAACCCCAAATAACAGAGGACTGTTAAGGACAGGAACCATTTATTTATGTGTGTCACGTCTCCTCCCATTGCTCCCCTCCGGCGCTCTGATTTGCCGGTCTACTGAGCCAACCGGTCTGAGCGCACCACCTCGCCAACACCGGAATGGAAACCCAACGCACCCTAAATCACCTCCAGCGCACCTGCACCTCATCATCTCATCACCACCCCTATTTTGCCCTGGACTGTTCTGGAAGATGTTGTGTGTGATTGTTTAGCTTCGTGTCGTTTACTCGTTGTTATTTCTCTTTGTCATTGTTTAAGTAAACCTTGACCTCGTTAATTCCTGCATCTGCGTCCTGCCTCTTCGTACACTCAGTACTCGTCACACTGTGTTTGTGAATAAAGCCTATTTGTAGATATTTCTGGCCTGCTTATTCCCATGGGTGTAGGTCGGCTACACGAGGAATGTTTACTTACGGTTAAATCCCCCACGTTACATTGATTTAATCTCAATCTGCCACTTAAAATGTACAGAAGCAGTACATAGGCTCCACCCATAAGCCGTTCTCTGATTTCATAAGAGACAACCCATCAAGTGGTTCCCGTAGTAGAATAAGCTACACTGGGTTCCTGGTCGTAGTAAGATCCCCGGGACCAGGAAACACTGTCACCCGGTTAGAGTTAGGGTTAACACTAACCCGCCCCCCTGGCGCCCCCTGGACCAGGATTGGGAAACAACGCTGTAACCCACAAACACCTGGGGCTCAATTCCATCCGTATCGCTGAAGCGTTACAGAAATGTAAAGGTAATTTCCGATTGAGCCGACGTATGCAGCGTTTACCGTGAATGCAGTCGACTCTAACACAGGAACATGACCTTTACATTTCAATCATGCTGTAAAGCTGAATTTCCTCAATTTATTTTACTAGGCAAGTCAGTTAAGAACAAATTCTTATCTACAATGACGGCCTACACCGGCCAAACCCAGACGACGCTGGGCCAATTGTGCGCCGCCCTATGGGACTCCCAATCACGGCCGGTTGTGATACAGCCTGGAATCGAACCAGGGGGTCTGTAGTGACGCCTCAAGCACTGAGGTGCAGTGCCTCAGACCGCTGCGCCACTCGGGAGCCCAATGCTCTTTGCGGATTGAATAGAGCCCTTGGTTTCTTGACTAAAACAGTCTTGATTTTGCATTGTAATTTGTGTTTAAGAGACTGAGTCTATAGGTTTGAGTTCATTTCGGTGTTATTTTTTGTTTCATTCTGTTTGCCATCTGATTCGTTTGTGAATACACATTATTCTTGACAACTTTGCCCTGCCTCGTCTCTACAGGCAGAGTTGAGCTAAATAACAAAGTCAGTGGTATGAATTTGTATTCCTCTCTACCAACATGGGTGTGTTTTTGTGTGCGCGTGCATGCTGTGTGTGTGTGTGTGTGTGTGTGTGTGTCTGTGAGTCAGTGTGCCGTTAACACTGACGCAGTAATCAAGGGAAAGCCTGCGTGCGACCCTGAAGATCAGCAGTGAAATACTGAGAAATGGTAGCTAGGGCACGGGTCGCACCTCAAATTGCACCCTATTACCTAGACAGTGTAGACTCTGATCAAAAGTAGCGCACTATGCAGGCAATAATAGGGTGGCATTGTGGACGCAGCCTGTGCCCTAGCTACCTGTATGAATGCAATCAGGCGCCCCTGTTAAATTATACAAAGTCACAATCTGCACCTGAAACTAAATAGCCTAATTGATTACACGCAGCATGTGATGCAGGCCTAATGTATTCACGGGGGCTGTATCCCAAATGCCATCCTGTTCCCTATATAGTGCATTACCACTTTTGACCATAGGGTCCATTTGGTCTAAAGTAGTGCGCACCACATAGGGAATAGGGTGCCATTTGGGATGCAACAGTGGTGTTAACACCGACTTCCACCTCATTTGTTTTAGTGTAGAGCCTGAGATGGGATGGGGAAGGAATATTCATTCTGAAATTCCTTTATCCTTGTGCTTGTCATGTACTGTGAAATATCTCCAAAATTATAATTCCATGATGATGTGGGGGCAAAGACGAGGCTGATCATTTTTGACGATGGTCGACCCAACTCGCTCATGTTGTTACGATGGCCAGGACTTCTTCTACGTAGTAGTCTTTAATACTCCTTTCCATCCTCTTACTGTGTTAATGCAGCACATGGTTACATCTCTTGATCTGCTTCTGTATAACCCAAATAGCCCTGCTTCTGTATAACCCAAAGAGCCCTGCTTCTGTATAACCCAAAGAGCCAAGATGACAGGTAACATATTCAGTTTATGATCATTTATGGTTGTCTGTCAAGAATACAAAATATACTTGTAGGTAGCCTGCTATATTCATAAGTTAGCAAATTTGCTCTAAATTCTTACTGACTTTGAGATGTGGGTCGTGAAGGCAGTCAAATTCCACGTGACCATTTAGTCACGGTAATTAGGCTTCTCCAAGCTCTGATGCTGCTGCTGGTCATTAGTAGCCTACCAAACCTGCTAACTGCCAGGTACTCAGCTCTCTGTTGTCCCTCTAATCACTCTGACATCAATGCAAATGTAATCAAAAATCAAATCAAACATTTCATGAGAGGCCATGAGTTCGTGTTGAGCAACATTTCCATAGGCTATGCATTGCATGAGAAAACACAGTGATGACCTCTGCTAAAAAAATGATCCCATCAGCTTCTCTATTTTATTCAGCTTTGTTCAATTTTATTCTTTATATTTTGTCAAATACTATAAAAGAATGCCATGGCATTCTAAGCTAATCTTGTCTGCTAAATAGCTAATCTTGTCTGTCTATTGTAGTCCACAGCCATTTGGCATAGCCACATCAGGACCTAACATAAGGACAACACAGAGTATGCTATTACTTTCTTCTGAAATAGACTACATTTAAACTTGTCTAAAATTAAGAATGGATTTATTGTGAAGGTGTAGGCTATATTTCATGGATTTATTAGACTTTTTAAAATGGCTTGGAGATGCTAAATGTGTTTATGTTAATTGACGGTCAAGTACTGTGAGACTGAGAGTTATTTGCTTGACAATCACTGGCTGATGAAATGTTGTGACCACGACAGCTCTATGTGGGGGCATAACATAACAGGATGGTGAAGTAAGTCCACCATCTTGTTTTCCAAACAGGCTTCATTCCTTTCATCTTGCGGTCAAATAAACCCTCCAGATCTAAACAGGATACACTCTGGAGGAGTCTTTATTTTCCCCTTTCTTGTTGTTGTTAATACCTGCCCAAATCTATTTGAGTTGTTTCTTCAATGTCAAACCTTGTAGTAAGATGCTTTTGGTGTGGACATAATGAATATCAGATCTCTCCATCCAGCAGACCTAATGGATTGCAGAGGAGAGGAAAAGGAGAGGAAGGGAGGAAAGGAGGAGAAGTGAGGTGAGGATGCAGTAAAGGAGGAGAGGAGAGGAGAGGAGAGGAGAGGAGAGGAGAGGAGAGGAGAGGAGAGGAGAGGAGAGGAGAGGAGAGGAGAGGAGAGGAGAGGAGAGGAGAGGATAAAATATAAGAGAGGAGAGGGAGGACTGGTGCGGGGAGAAGAGGAGAGGAGAGGACTGTTGAGGGGAGAAGAGGAGAGTAGAGGAGGATGACAGGGGAGGGTAGGAGAGGAGAGGAGAGGAGAAGAGGAGGGGACAGGGGAGAGGAGAGGAGACAGGGTAGACAGGGGAGACAGGGGAGACAGGGGAGACATGGTATATCATACAAGCAACACTGAAGCATCCATGAGGGCATCAGCTGTTCCGGACGATGTGTAACCGATGTGAGTAAGACCTTTAAACAGGTCAACATTCACAAGGCCGCAGGGCTAGACAGATTACTAGGAAGTGTACTCAGAGCATTCGCTGATCAACTGGCATGTGTCTTCACTGACATTTTCAACATGTCCCTGACTGAGTCTGTAATACCAACATGTTTCAAGCAGACCACAATAGTCCCCTGTGCCCAATAACACTAAGATAACCTGCCTAAATGACTACCGACCCGTAGCACTCACATCTGTAGCCATGAAGTGCTTTGAAAGGCTGGTCATGGCTCACATCAACACCATTATCCCAGAAACCCTAGACCCACTCCTACTAGCATATACTGCCCCAACAGATCCACAGATGATGCAATATCTATTGCACTCCACACTACCCTTTCCCACCTGGACAAGAGGAACACCTACATGAGAATGCTATTCATTGACTACAGCTCAGTGTTCAACATCATAGTGCCCTCAAAGCTCATCACTAAGCTAAGGACCCTGGGACTAAACACCTCCCTCTGCAACTGGATCCTGGAAATCCTGATGGGCCGCCCCCAGGTGGTAAGGGACGGTAACAACACATCTGCCACACTGATCCTCAACACGGGGGCCCCTCAGGGGTGCATGCTCAGTCCCCTCCTGTACTCCCTGTTCACCCATGAATGCATGGCCAGGCACGACTCTAACACCATCATTAAGTTTGCTGACGACACAACAGTGGTAAGCCTGATCACTGACAAAGATGAGACAGCCAATAGGGAGGAGGTCAGAGACCTGGCCGTGTGGTGCCAGGATAGCAACCTCTCCCTAAATGTGATCAAGATAAAGGAGATGATTGTGGACTACAGGGAAAAAAAGAGGACTGAGCACACCCCCATTCTCATCGACAGGGCTGTAGTGGAACAGGTTGAGAGCTTAAAGTTCCTTGGTGTCCACATCACCAACAAACTATCATGGTCCAAACACACCAAGACAGTCATGAAAAGGGCACAACAAAGCCTATCAGGAGACTGAAAAGATTTGGCATGGGGTCCTCAGATCCTCAAAAAGTTATATAGCCAGCTCTATCGAGAGCATTCTGATTGTTTGCATCACTGCCTGGTATGGCAACTGCTCGGCCTCCAACCACAAGGCACTACAAAGGGTAGTGTGTACGTCCCAGTACATCACTGGGGCCAAGCTCCCTGCCATCCAGGACCTCTATACCAGGAGGAAGGCCCTAAAAATTGTCAAATTTTCACCCTAGTCAAAGACTCCGGCCACTCTAGGTCCAAAAGGCTTCTTAACCTTTTTGGAATCAGTGTCCCGTATATGGGACCGTTGAGCTAACGTGCGCTAATGTGATTAGCATGACTGTTGTAAGTAACAGCAAACTTTCCAGGACATGTACCGTTGAAGTCGGAAGTTAACATACAGTTTGGAGTGTGACTGTTTGAGGTTGTGGACAGGTGTCTTTTATACTGATAACAAGTTCAAACAGGTGCCATTAATAAAGGTAACGAGTGGAGGACAGAGGAGCTGTCACACCCTGGTTCTGGGACTCATTATGTTGAGCCAGGGTGTGTGCAGTCTATGTGGTTTTGTTCTATGTTGGGTGTCTAGGTTGTCGTTTTCTATGTTTGGTCGATGACTCCCAATCGGAGGTAACGAGTGTCAGCTGTCGGCTCGTTATCTCTGATTGGGAGCCATATTTATACTGTGTGTTTTCACCTTGGGGTTGTGGGTTTTTGTTCCGTATTCAGTATTTGTAACTGTGGACTTCACTAGCCGTCTTTGTTTATTGTTTTTGTCGTTCGTGTCTTTACTCAAATAAAGTCATGTTCACTCAACGCGCTGCGCTTTGGTCTGCTCCTTTTGAAGACGGTCGTGACAGAAAAACCCACCATAGAAGGACCAAGCAGCGTGTCCAGGAGCAAGACAGCTGGACATGGGAGGAAGCGCCTGGGAAGGAGATCGAGAGGCTGGCGATGGCCCAGGTGGGCAAATCGTGGTCCTGGGAGGACATGCTCGGGGGCAAGGGACCTTGGGGGAAGATCAAGGCCCTGGCGAGAGAGGAGCAACGGCGTCAGCAGGGCCATCATCGTTGGAAGGACGAGAGGCAACCCCAAAAAGTTTTTTGGGGGGGGCACATGGCTTGGACGACGGGGCTAACGGAGGCAGAGAAGGGGCGAATTCAAGAGGCCACCAGGTTACGGGGGCTACTGGTTAAAGGAGGGAAAGGAGATGTAGAGGCACGGCGTGAGAGACTGAGGTGTGTATCCAGTCCGGTCCGGCCCGTTCCAGTTCCCGGGGTAGAGCCAGTGGTGTGTGTCCCCAGTACGGTCCGGCCTGGTACGGCCCCTCGCACCAAAGGGACGGTGCGCGTCTCCAGCCCGGTCCGACCTGTTCCTGCCTCTCGCATAAGGCCTACGGTGTGCGTCGCCAGCCCAGCCCGGCCTGTTCCTGCTCCACGCACAGAACCTACGGTGTGCGTCGCCAGCCCAGCCCGGCCTGTTCCTGCTCCACGCACAGAACCTACGGTGTGCGTCGCCAGCCCAGCCCGGCCTGTTCCTGCCACTCGCACCAAACCTACGGTGTGCGTCGCCAGCCCGGTCCGGCCTGTTCCTGCCACCCGCACCAAGTCTACGGTGCGCGTCGCCAGCCCGACCCGGCCTGTTCCTGCCACCCGCACCAAGTCTACGGTGCGCGTCGCCAGCCCGACCCGGCCTGTTCCTGCCACCCGCACCAAGTCTACGGTGCGCGTCGCCAGCCCGACCCGGCCTGTTCCTGCCACTCGCACCAAACTGACGGTGCGCGTCGCCAGCCCGGTCCGGCCTGTTCCGGCCACCCGCACCAAGTCTACGGTGCGCGTCGCCAGCCCGACCCGGCCTGTTCCTGCCACTCGCACCAAACCTACGGTGCGCGTCGCCAGCCCGGTCCGGCCTGTTCCTTCTCCCCGCACTAGCCCTGAGATGCGTGTCCTCAGCCCGGTACCTCCAGTTCCGGCACCACGCACCAGGCCTACGGTGCGCCTCAGACGGCCAGAGTCTGCCGTCTGCCCAACGGGGCCTGAACTGCCTGTCTGCCCAACGCCGTCTGAACTGTCCGTCTGCCAAGCGCTGCATAAGCCGCCCGTCTGCCATGAGCCTTCAGAGCCGTCCGCCAGACCGGAGCCGCTAAAGCCTTCCGCCAGACAGGATCAGCCAGAGCCTTCCGCCAGACAGGATCAGCCAGAGCCTTCCGCCAGACAGGATCAGCCAGAGCCTTCCGCCAGACAGGATCAGCCAGAGCCTTCCGCCAGACAGGATCAGCCAGAGCCTTCCGCCAGACAGGAGCAGCCATTTAGTCGGGTGCTGCCCCTTAGCTCGGTGTTGCTCCTTATCCTGGTGCTGCTCCTTATCCTGGTGCTGCTCCTTATCCTGGTGCTGCCCCTTAGTCCGGTGCTGGCCCTTAATCTAGTGGGGCTAAGGTGGAGGGTGGTCATTTGGAGGAACCTACGTAAGCGGGTAGTGACTATGGTGGGGTGGTGGTCTAGGCCGGAGCCAGAACCGCCACCGAGGAGGTATGCCCGCCCAGCCCTCCCCTGTTTGGGGGTTTTGAGGCGCGGTCGCAGTCCGCGCCTTTAGGGGGGGGTACTGTCACACCCTGGTTCTGGGACTCATTATGTTGAGCCAGGGTGTGTGCAGTCTATGTGGTTTTGTTCTATGTTGGGTGTCTAGGTTGTCGTTTTCTATGTTTGGTCGATGACTCCCAATCGGAGGTAACGAGTGTCAGCTGTCGGCTCGTTATCTCTGATTGGGAGCCATATTTATACTGTGTGTTTTCACCTTGGGGTTGTGGGTTTTTGTTCCGTATTCAGTATTTGTAACTGTGGACTTCACTAGCCGTCTTTGTTTATTGTTTATGTCGTTCGTGTCTTTACTCAAATAAAGTCATGTTCACTCAACGCGCTGCGCTTTGGTCTGCTCCTTTTGAAGACGGTCGTGACAGGAGCCTCTTAAAGAAGTTGTTACAGGTCTGTGAGAGCCAGAAATCTTGCTTGTTTGTAGGTGACCAAATACTTATTTTCCACCATAATTTGCAAAGAAATTTATTAAAAATCCTACAATGTGATTTTCTGGATTTTTTTCCCTCAATTTGTCTGTCATAGTTGACGTGTACCTATGATGAAAATTACAGGCCTCTCTCATCTTTTTAAGTGGGAGAACTTGCACAATTGGTGGCTGACTAAATACTTTTTTCCCCACTTTATGTAAACTTCCGACTTCAACTGTATTTGGGAGCAGTATAACAGTGAGGTTCTATTTATATCGGATCTTTATCCAGCTACTGTGAAAAGTTTGGATGTGCGTAAAACCCTCCGTAGTCTGCGTTGTTTTAATATTATATGCCCATGGGAAGCAATAATGGTGTCTGCAATTATGGTGACTGTAAATGTATTTAGACACAGCCTATTTCAAACAAGTTGTTGTTTCGTTTTGTTTAGAATTTGATTAGAACTATTCACTCTGTTTTTAGTGAATTTAATCTTGCTTATTGATGACATTTGGCATGTCCATGCTCAGCGTTAACGCTATTTACAGTAGGCCTAGCCCTTATATCAGTGTGAATGCTATGTATATATGTGACCGACCACCTCTTTTCAGACTTATGTTGCAACCTTTTAAATTGTGTTTTTTTTTACGTTGGATAAAAGTAGGGGAAATGGTATATCATACACTACAGTTGATGAACAATGGGAAAGTAATTCTGCTTTGAAAGTTGATCAACTTGTAACCCCACTTTTAACAAAATGTCCCTTTAACGTTTTGGTACACCTACTGGAGAGTTCTTCTTGGTCTACACCCATTCAGCGTCGTTCACACCATCTTAAGCCTTAGCCCCGCCCATCTCTTTAAGGATTGACATGTGAGGCCATGTGCTAAACAGAGTGAGTACGGTAGTGGCAGGGTAGACCATGTGAGGCCATGTGCTAAACAGAGTGAGTACGGTAGTGGCAGGGTAGACCATGTGAGGCCATGTGCTAAACAGAGTGAGTACGGTAGTGGCAGGGTAGACCATGTGAGGCCATGTGCTAAACAGAGTGAGTACGGTAGTGGCAGGGTAGACCATGTGAGGCCATGTGCTAAACAGAGTGAGTACGGTAGTGGCAGGGTAGACCATGTGAGGCCATGTGCTAAACAGAGTGAGTACGGTAGTGGCAGGGTAGACCATGTGAGGCCATGTGCTAAACAGAGTGAGTACGGTAGTGGCAGGGTAGACCATGTGAGGCCATGTGCTAAACAGAGTGAGTACGGTAGTGGCAGGGTAGACCATGTGAGGCCATGTGCTAAACAGAGTGAGTACGGTAGTGGCAGGGTAGACCATGTGAGGCCATGTGCTAAACAGAGTGAGTACGGTAGTGGCAGGGTAGACCATGTGAGGCCATGTGCTAAACAGAGTGAGTACGGTAGTGGCAGGGTAGGCTACAGGGTAGACCATGTGAGGCCATGTGCTAAACAGAGTGAGTACGGTAGTGGCAGGGTAGACCATGTGAGGCCATGTGCTAAACAGAGTGAGTACGGTAGTGGCAGGGTAGACCATGTGAGGCCATGTGCTAAACAGAGTGAGTACGGTAGTGGCAGGGTAGACCATGTGAGGCCATGTGCTAAACAGAGTGAGTACGGTAGTGGCAGGGTAGACCATGTGAGGCCATGTGCTAAACAGAGTGAGTACGGTAGTGGCAGGGTAGACCATGTGAGGCCATGTGCTAAACAGAGTGAGTACGGTAGTGGCAGGGTAGACCATGTGAGGCCATGTGCTAAACAGAGTGAGTACGGTAGTGGCAGGGTAGACCATGTGAGGCCATGTGCTAAACAGAGTGAGTACGGTAGTGGCAGGGTAGACCATGTGAGGCCATGTGCTAAACAGAGGGAGTACGGTAGTGGCAGGGTAGACCATGTGAGGCCATGTGCTAAACAGAGTGAGTACGGTAGTGGCAGGGTAGACCATGTGAGGCCATGTGCTAAACAGAGTGAGTACGGTAGTGGCAGGGTAGACCATGTGAGGCCATGTGCTAAACAGAGTGAGTACGGTAGTGGCAGGGTAGACCATGTGAGGCCATGTGCTAAACAGAGTGAGTACGGTAGTGGCAGGGTAGACCATGTGAGGCCATGTGCTAAACAGAGTGAGTACGGTAGTGGCAGGGTAGACCATGTGAGGCCATGTGCTAAACAGAGTGAGTACGGTAGTGGCAGGGTAGACCATGTGAGGCCATGTGCTAAACAGAGTGAGTACGGTAGTGGCAGGGTAGACCATGTGAGGCCATGTGCTAAACAGAGTGAGTACGGTAGTGGCAGGGTAGACCATGTGAGACCATGTGCTAAACAGAGTGAGTACGGTAGTGGCAGGGTAGACCATGTGAGGCCATGTGCTAAACAGAGTGAGTACGGTAGTGGCAGGGTAGACCATGTGAGGCCATGTGCTAAACAGAGTGAGTACGGTAGTGGCAGGGTAGACCATGTGAGGCCATGTGCTAAACAGAGTGAGTACGGTAGTGGCAGGGTAGACCATGTGAGGCCATGTGCTAAACAGAGTGAGTACGGTAGTGGCAGGGTAGACCATGTGAGGCCATGTGCTAAACAGAGTGAGTACGGTAGTGGCAGGGTAGACCATGTGAGGCCATGTGCTAAACAGAGTGAGTACGGTAGTGGCAGGGTAGACCATGTGAGGCCATGTGCTAAACAGAGTGAGTACGGTAGTGTAGTAAACAACCAAAGATCTCAAGACTGAAAGTGGTGGAAATAGTAGCCTACAATAAGGAAAAACGTGTTCATGAAATACAATAGATGGCCGTAATCACCCACAAACACACCCGTGTACATGAACGCTTCACTGGAACCCCTTTAACGTTTTGTTTGCACAGCTTGTTTGGCCCAAATTGTGTCAAGTCACTCCGGTTCACACTGACCGTGTGCAGAAAGTAGTACATTACAACTTTTTCACACTGATCTTTGCCGATAGCGCCTGCTAAATTCAGGGCAGCCATGTTGTTGAGAGCAGTACCTTGGCAGTTCTCCATAGCTAACGTTATACTGTATCTTTCAAAAAAAGCCACCGTAGCAAGGATTATCCACACATACTGAGCAGTTCATGTTATAGACAGAAGCTTGCTACATGGCAGACCAATCCAAACTCATCTTTCGGCAAGTCCGGCCCATCCATTATCTCAGCCAATCATGGCCAGCGGGAAGATTCCTGTCTTTTTCAGTGGCTAAACCAACTAGGCTCGAATTTAACAAATGTATTCGTACTTACAGATGCCATACAAGTTAAGGCACATGAAAGTTCACATAATCTTTTTTTTTTTACCTTTATTTAACTAGGCAAGTCAGTTAAGAACAAATTCTTATTTACAATGATGACCTACACCGGCCAAACCCGGACGACGCTGGGCCAATTGTGCGCCGCCCTATGGGACGGCCGGTTGTGATCCAGCCTGGAATCGAACCAGGGGGTCTGTAGTGACGCCTCAAGCACTGAGATGTAGTGTCTTAGACCGCTGGTTCGATTCCAGGCTGTATATATACATAATATACATAAATATACATAGCACTACATTTACAATACAATTCAGCCATTCAGCAGATGCTCCCATCCAGAGTGACCCACAGCTAGTGCATTCATCTTAAGATAGCCAGGCGAGACAACCACGTATCACAGTCGTATCTCATCCACGTATCAAATACCTAATACAATACATAATGCAATGTAAAATGCAATAGAAAATGCATTAAAATATCTGTGTGTCTCTTCACAGTCCCCGTCATGCTGCAAGGTGTACTTTATCGGTTTTTGAATCTGATTTTATTGCTAGCTTGAGTTACCTGTGGTGGCAGAGAGTTCCATCTAGTCATGGCTCTATTTATTACTGTGTGTTTCCCAGCCTCTGTTCTGGACCTGGGGACTGGGAAGAGACCTCTGGCTGCATGTCTTGTGTGATACTGATTTAAACAACAGTCACGTCCCAGCTGGGATAGAAGTTTGAGAACAATTTTATCCACAGTGAATATATGACGGCACATGCATATATAAACGGACATGCATATATAAAGGGACATGTTTATATGAAGGGACATGCCTAATAAAGGGACATGTTTATATGAAGGGACATGCATATATAAAGGGACATGTTTATATGAAGGGACATGCCTATATAAAGGGACATGTTTATATAAAGGGACATGTTTATATGAAGGGACATGCCTATATAAAGGGACATGTTTATATGAAGGGACATGCCTATATAAAGGGACATGCCTATATAAAGGGACATGCATATATAAAGGGCCATGTTTATATGAAGGGACATGCATATATAAAGGGCCATGTTTATATGAAGGGACATGCCTATATAAAGGGACATGTTTATATGAAGGGACATGCCTATATAAAGGGACATGCTTATATGAAGGGACATGCATATATTACATTTACATTTTAGTCATTTAGCAGACGCCCTTATCCAGAGCGACTTACAGTTAGTGAATACATTTTTTTTTTTTTTTTATACTGGCCCCCCGTGGGAATCGAACCCACAACCCTGGCGTTGCAAACGCCATGCTCTATCAACTGAGCTACATCCCTGCCGGCCATTCCCTCCCCTACCCTGGACGACGCTGGGCCAATTGTGCGCCGCCCATGAGTCTCCCGGTCGCGGCCGGCTGCGACAGAGCCTGGATTCGAACCAGGATCTCTAGTGGCACAGTTAGCACTGCGAAGCAGTGCCTTAGACCACTGCGCCACTCAGGAGACACGATGGAGGGACATGAAGGGACATGCCTATATAAAGGGACATGCCTATATAAAGGGACGTGTTTATATAAAGGGACATGCCTATATAAAGGGACATGTTTATATGAAGGGACATGCCTATATAAAGGGACATGTTTATATGAAGGGACATGCCTATATAAAGGGACATGTTTATATGAAGGGACATGCCTATATAAAGGGACATGTTTATATGAAGGGACATGCATATATAAAGGGACATGTTTATATGAAGGGACATGCATATATAAAGGGACATGTTTATATGAAGGGACATGCATATATAAAGGGCCATGTTTATATGAAGGGACGTGTTTATATGAAGGGACATGCCTATATAAAGGGCCATGTTTATATGTAGGGACATGCATATATAAAGGGACATGTTTATATGAAGGGACATGCATATATAAAGGGCCATGTTTATATGAAGGGACATGCCTATATAAAGGGACATGTTTATATGAAGGGACATGCCTATATAAAGGGACATGTTTATATGAAGGGACATGCTTATATAAAGGGACATGTTTATATGAAGGGACATGCCTATATAAAGGGACATGTTTATATGATGGGACATGCCTATATGAAGGGACATTAACATATAAAGGAACATGTTTGTATAAAGGGACATGCCTATATAAAGGGACACGTTTATATGAAGGGCCATGTTTATATGAAGGTACATGCATATATAAAGGGCCATGTTTATATGAAGGGACATGCCTATATAAAGGGCCATGTTTATATGAAGGGACATGCCTATATAAAGGGACATGTTTATATGAAGGGACATGCCTATATAAAGGGACATGTTTATATGAAGGGACATGCCTATATAAAGGGACATGCATATATAAAGGGACATGTTTATATGAAGGGACATGCATATATAAAGGGACATGTTTATATGAAGGGACATGCATATATAAAGGGACATGTTTATATGAAGGGACATGCCTATATAAAGGGACATGCATATATAAAGGGACATGTTTATATAAAGGGACATGCCTATATAAAGGGACATGTTTATATGAAGGGACATGCCTAATAAAGGGACATGTTTATATGAAGGGACATGCATATATAAAGGGACATGTTTATATGAAGGGACATGCCTATATAAAGGGACATGTATATATAAAGGGACATGCCTATATAAAGGGACATGTTTATATAAAGGGACATGCCTATATAAAGGGACATGTTTATATGAAGGGACATGCCTATATAAAGGGCCATGTTTATATGAAGGGACATGTCTATATAAAGGGACATGTTTATATGAAGGGACATGCCTATATAAAGGGACATGCATATATAAAGGGACATGTTTATATAAAGGGACATGCCTATATAAAGGGACATGTTTATATGAAGGGACATGCCTAATAAAGGGACATGTTTATATGAAGGGACATGCCTATATAAAGGGACATGGTTATATAAAGGGACATGCCTATATAAAGGGACATGTTTATATAAAGGGACATGCCTATATAAAGGGACATGTTTATATGAAGGGACATGCCTATATAAAGGGACATGTTTATATGAAGGGACATGCCTATATAAAGGGACATGTTTATATGAAGGGACATGCCTATTTAAAGGGACATGTTTATATGAAGGGACATGCATATATAAAGGGACATGTTTATATGAAGGGACATGCATATATAAAGGGCCATGTTTATATGAAGGGACATGTTTATATGAAGGGACATGCCTATATAAAGGGACATGTTTATATGAAGGGACATGCCTATATAAAGGGACATGTTTATATGAAGGGACATGCATATATAAAGGGCCATGTTTATATGAAGGGACATGCATATATAAAGGGCCATGTTTAAATGAAGGGACATGCCTATATAAAGGGACATGTTTATATGAAGGGACATGCCTATATAAAGGTACATGTTTATATGAAGGGACATGCATATATAAAGGGACATGTTTATATGAAGGGACATGCCTATATAAAGGGACATGTTTATATGAAGGGACATGCATATATAAAGGGACATGTTTATATGAAGGGACATGTATATATAAAGGGCCATGTTTATATGAAGGGACATGCCTATATAAAGGGACATGTTTATATGAAGGGACATGCATATATAAAGGGACATGTTTATATGAAGGGACATGCATATATAAAGTGCCATGTTTATATGAAGGGACATGTTTATATGAAGGGACATGCCTATATAAAGGGACATGTTTATATGAAGGGACATGCATATATAAAGGGCCATGTTTATATAAAGGGACATGCCTATATAAAGGGACATGTTTATATAGGGACATGTAAAGGGACATGTTTATATAAAGGGGCATGTTCATATAAAGGGACATGTTTATATAAAGGGACATGTTTATATAAAGGGACATACATATATAAAGGGACATGTTTATATAAAGGGACATGTTTATATAAAGGGACATGTTTATATAAAGGGACATAAATTACATTTACATTTACGTCATTTAGAGTTCTTCTTAACCAGAGCGACTTACCACTTGGTGCCTTCACCTGATAGCCAGTGGAACAACCACTTTACATATTGTTTTGTTTATTTGTTTGTTTGTTTATCTTTTATTTGTATTTCTTTATTTTAATAATTTTTTGGGGGTGGGGTAAGGGGGGGGGGGGTAGAAGGATTACTTTATCCTATCCCAGGTATTCCTTAAAGAGGTGGGGTTTCAAATGTCTCTGGAAGGTGGTACATGCCTGTATAAAAATACATGTCTATAGAAAGGGACGTGTTTATATAAAGGGGCATGTTTATGTATATTAGTTTTTTACCTTTATTTAACTAGGCAAGTCAGTTAAGAACAAATTCTTATTTACAATGACGTTCTACACCGGCCAAACCCGGATGACGCTGGGCCAATTGTGCGCCGCCCTATGGGACTCCCAATCAATATATAAAGTGAAATGTTTTATATAAAGGTACATGCCTACAGTCATTAATACTCGTTTTTCAACCACTCCACAAATTTCTTGTTAACAAACTATAGTTTTGGCATGTCGGTTAGGAGATCTACTTTGTGCATGACACAAGTAATTTTTCCAAAAATTGTTTACAGACAGATTATTTCACTTATAATTCACTCCATCACGATTCCAGTGGGTCAGAAGTTCACATACACTAAGTTGACTGTGCCTTTAAACAGCTTGGAAAATTCCAGAAAATGATGTCATGGCTTTAGAAGCTTCTGATAGGCTAATTGACATCATTTGAGTCAATTGGAGGTGTACCTGTGGATGTACTTCAAGGCCTACCTTCAAACTCAATGCCTCTTTGCTTGACATCATCAAAGAAATCAGCCAAGACCTCAGAAAAAATATTGTTGACCTCCACAAGTCTGGTTCATCCTTGGGAGCAATTTCCAAACGCCTGAAGGTACCACATTCATCTGTACAAACAATAGTACGCAAGTATAAACACAATGGGCCCACTCAGCCGTCATACCGCTCAGGAAGGACATGCGTTCGGTCTCCTAGAGATTAACGTACTTTCGTGAGTACAAATCAATCCCAAAACAACAGCAAAGGACCTTGTGAAGATGCTGGAGGAAACAGGTACAAAAGTATCTATTGCCACAGTAAAATAAGTCCTATATCAACATAACCTGAAAGGCCGCTCAGCAAGGAAGAAGCCTCTGCTCCAAAACCGCCATAAAAAAGCCAGACTACGGTTTGCAACTGCACATGGGGACAAAGATCGTACTTTTTGGAAAAATGTTCTCTGGTCTGAAAATATATCTGTTTGGCCATATTGACCATTGTTATGTTTGTAGGAAAAAGGGGAAGCCTTGCAAGCCGAAGAACACCATCCCAACCGTGAAGCACGGGGGGGGAGGCAGCTGTGGGGTTGCTTTGCTGCAGTAGGGACTGGTGTACTTCACAAAATAGATGGCATCATGAGGAAGGAAAATTATATGGATATATTGAAGCAACATCTCAAGACATCAGTCAGGAAGTTAAAGCTTGGTCGCAAATGCGTCTTCCAAATGGACAATGACTACAAGCATACTTCCAAAGTTGTGGCAAAATGGCTTAAGGACAACAAAGTCAAGGTATTGGAGTGGCCATTACAAAGCCCTGACCTCAATCCTATAGAACATTTGTGGGCTGAACTGAAAATGTGTGTGGCCTACAAACCTGACTCAGTTACACCAGCTCTGTCAGGAGGAATGGGCTAAAATTCACCCAACTTATTGTGGGAAGCTTGTGGAAAGCTACCCGAAACGTTTGACCCAAGTTAAACAATTTAAAGGCAACGCTACCAAATACTAATTGAGTGTATGTAAACTTCTGACCCACTGGGAATGTGATTCAAGAAATAAAAGCTTAAATAAATCATTCTCTCTACTATTATTCTGACATTTCACATTCTTAAAATAAAGTGGTGATCCTAACTGACCTAAGACAGGGAATTTTTACGAGGATTAAATGTCAGGAATTGTGAAAAACTGAGTTTAAATGTATTTGGCTAAGCTGTATATAAACTTCTGACTTCAACTGTATATAAAGGGACATGCTTTTATAAAGGGACATGCTTTTATAAAGGGACATGTTCATATAAAGGGACATAACATCAGAAGAACAAGAAAAAACCTTCACACGGTTGACTTCACATGGTTGACTTCACATGGTTGACTTCACATGGTTGACTTCTCATGGTTGACTTCACATGGTTGACTTCACATGGTTGACTTCACATGGTTGACTTCACACGGTTGACTTCACACGTTTGACTTCACACGGTTGACTTCACATGGTTGACTTCACATGGTTGACTTCACATAGTTGACTTCACACGGTTGACTTCACACGGTTGACTTCTCATGGTTGACTTCACATGGTTGACTTCACATGGTTGACTTCACACGGTTGACTTCACACGGTTGACTTCACACGGTTGATTTCACATGGTTGACTTCAAATAGTTGACTTCACATGGTTGACTTCACATGGTTGACTTCTCATGGTTGACTTCACATGGTTGACTTCACACGGTTGACTTCACACGGTTGACTTCACACGGTTGACTTCACACGGTTGACTTCACATAGTTGACTTGACATGGTTGACTTCACATGGTTGACTTCACATGGTTGACTTCACATGGTTGACTTCACACGGTTGATTTCACACAGTTGTCAGTGTGAAAGAAAGCCGAACACACTTCAGCCCAGTGTGAACAAAAAAAAAGGATTCAGGCGCAAAAGGCTGAGGGAAACAGCTGAGCTGGGATAATGACTGTTTTCTGGATGTAGTTGTCAATATTTCTTCTCTTTCCCAGAGAGAGAGAGAGAGAGACAGCAACACAGCAATAAGTTGTCTCTAGAGCCATAAAATAAAACATGGTTATGTGTATGCTCTGGTTGTCTTCATTTGTGTTCTCAGTCACATCCAAGGGCTGCTGTTGGAAGCCGTTTGAGGTGACTTTCTCCCACATGACCAACAACACTTCTACACACACAATGGAAAGTAAAGTGACTGTTTGAATCAGGGGAAAATCTCTGTTTTTAAAAAGGAATCCGTAGTCTTACACTGAGTGGACAAAACATTAGGAACACCTGCTCGTTCCATGACATAAACTGACCAGGTGAATCCAGGTCAAAGCTATGATCCCTTATTGATGTTGCCTATTAAATCCACTTCAATCAGTGTATGTGAAGGGGAGGAGACAGGTTAAAGAAGGATTTTTAAGCCTTGAGACAATAGAAAAATGGGATTGTGTATATGTGCCATTCAGAGGGTGAATGGGCAAGACAAAATATTTAAGTGCCTTTGAACGGGGTATGGTAGTAGGTACCAGTGTGCCAAGAACTGCAACGCTGCTGGGTTTTTCACGCTCAACAGTTTCCTGTGTGTATCAAGAATGGTCCACCACCCAAAGGACATCCAGCCAACTTGACACAACTGTGGGAAGCGTTGGAGTCAACATGGGCCAGCATCCCTGTGGAACGCTTTCGACACCTTGTAGAGTCCATGCCCCGATGGACTGAGGCGGTTCTGAAGGCAGAAGGGGATGCAACTCAGTAATAGTGTTCCTAATGTTTTGTCCACTCAGTGTATATTTGATAGAAAAAACACCATAGACTTCACATTACATGTAGTTGTCTACATCTGGATTAGTATTCTGCTCTGTGTTCCTCAGTTGACGGCAGCAGAGACAGATTTCAAGGTGAGGCAGTGGGATGTCGACGGCAGCGGAGACAGATTTCAAGGTGAGGCAGTGGGATGTCGACGGCAGCGGAGACAGATTTCAAGGTGAGGCAGTGGGATGTCGACGGCAGCGGAGACAGATTTCAAGGTGAGGCAGTGGGATGTCGACGGCAGCAGAGACAGATTTCAAGGTGAGGCAGTGGGATGTCGACGGCAGCAGAGACAGATTTCAAGATGAGGCAGTGGGATGTCGACGGCAGCGGAGACAGATTTCAAGGTGAGGCAGTGGGATGTCGACGGCAGCGGAGACAGATTTCAAGGTGAGGCAGTGGGATGCCAGATTTGACCATCTCACTCCTGTTCAGTGGAAGGAAAGAGAGAAAGGAGACGAAGCAGCTCCTGAGTATCTGTCTGTCACCATCGTTGAGAGACGGGTCAGACCAAGGTGCAGCGTGGTTATGCAAACATGTTTATTAAACTCAATAAACATAAACAAAACAAGAAACAACGTAACGTGAAGTCCTCTGGCTAAATACACTGCTCAAAAAAATAAAGGGAACACTTAAACAACACAATGTAACTCCAAGTCAATCACACTTCTGTGAAATCAAACTGTCCACTTAGGAAGCAACACTGATTGACAATAAATGTCACATGGTGTTGTGCAAATGGAATAGACAACAGGTGGAAATTATAAATTATAAATTAGCAAGACACCCCCAATAAAGGACTGGTTTTGCAGGTGGTGACCACAGACCACTTCTCAGTTCCTATGCTTCCTGGCTGATGTTTTGGTCACTTTTGAATGCTGGCGGTGCTTTCACTCTAGTGGTAGCATGAGACGGAGTCTACAACCCACACAAGTGGCTCAGGTAGTGCAGCTCATCCATGGATGGCACATCAATGTGAGCTGTGGCAAGAAGGTTTGCTGTGTCTGTCAGCGTAGTGTCCAGAGCATGAAGGCGCTACCAGGAGACAAGCCAGTACATCAGGAGACGTGGAGGAGGCCGTAGGAGGGCAACAACCCAGCAGCAGGACTGCTACCTCCGCCTTTGTGCAAGGAGGAGCAGGAGGAGCACTGCCAGAGCCCTGCAAAATGACCTCCAACAGGCCACAAATGTGCATGTGTCTGCTCAAACGGTCAGAAACAGACTCCATGAGGGTGGTATGAGGGCCCGACGTCCACAGGTGGGGGTTGTGCTTACAGCCCAACACCGTGCAGGACGTTTGGCATTTGCCAGAGAACACCAAGATTGGCAAATTCGCCACTGGCGCCCTGTGCTCTTCACAGATGAAAGCAGGTTCACACTGAGCACGTGACAGACGTGACAGAGTCTGGAGACGCCGTGGAGAACGTTCTGCTGCCTGCAACATCCTCCAGCATGACCGGTTTGGCGGTGGGTCAGTCATGGTGTGGGGTGGCATTTCTTTGGGGGGCCGCACAGCCCTCCATGTGCTCGCCAGAGGTAGCCTGACTGCCATTAGGTACCGAGATGAGATCCTCAGACCCCTTGTGAGACCATATTCTGGTGCGGTTGGCCCTGGGTTCCTCCTAATGCAAGATAATGCTAGACCTCATGTGGCTGGAGTGTGTCAGCAGTTCCTGCAAGAGGAAGGCATTGATGCTATGGACTGGCCCGCCCATTCCCCAGACCTGAATCCAATTGAGCACATCTGGGACATCATGTCTCGCTCCATCCACCAACGCCACGTTGCACGACTGTCCAGGAGTTGGCGGATGCTTTAGACCAGGTCTGGGAGGAGATCCCTCAGGAGACCATCCGCCACCTCATCAGGAGCATGCCCAGGCGTTGTAGGGAGGTCATACAGGCACGTGGAGGCCACACACTACTGAGCCTCATTTTGACTTGTTTTAAGGACATTACATCAAAGTTGGATCAACCTGTAGTGTGTTTTTCCACTTTAATTTTGAGGGTGACTCCAAATCCAGACCTCCATGGATTGATAAATTTGATTTCCATTGATAATTTTTGTGTGATTTTGTTGTCAGCACATTCAACTATGTAAAGAAAAAAGTATTTAATAAGATTATTTAATTCATTCAGATCAAGGATGTGTTATTTTAGTGTTCCCTTTATTTTTTTGAGCAGTGTACATACAAGCCTAACACGGAACAAGATCCCACAGCTAAGGTAGGCAAACAGGCTACTTAAGTATGATCCCCAATCAGAGACAACGAGCGACAGCTGCCTCTGATTGGGAACCACACCCGGCCAAACCTAGATCCTAAACATAGAAATTCTAACATAGATCCTCACGCCCTGACCAAACCAACTAAAGACAACAGGCCTCTCAACGCCAGGGCGTGACACTGTCAAAGTAAAGCCCTGGTTCAGCTCCTGAATACCTGTCGAAGAAAAAGCCCTGGTTCAGCTCCTGAATACCTGTCGAAGAAAAGCCCTGGTTCAGCTCCTGAATAGCTGTCGAAGAAAAGCCCTGGTTCAGCTCCTGAATACCTGTCGAAGTAAAGCCCTGGTTCAGCTCCTGAGTGTCTGTCGAAGAAAAGCCCTGGTTCAACTCCTGAGTGTCTGTCGAAGAAAAGCCCTGTTCAGCTCCTGAATACCTGTCGAAGTAAAGCCCTGGTTCAACTCCTGAGTGTCTGTCGAAGTAAAGCCCTGGTTCAGCTCCTGAGTGTCTGTCGAAGTAAAGCCCTGGTTCAGCTCCTGAATACCTGTCGAAGAAAAGCCCTGGTTCAGCTCCATGTGTTGGATCCAATGAGGGGAATAAAGGGAATTTGAGAGGGAAACAAATGTGTCCCAAATGTCATCCTATCCCCGGTATAGTTTACTACTTTTGATCAGGGCATATATATATAATATTGCACTATACATAGGGAGTAGGGTGCCATTTGGACACAAATAGGAATTATTCAGGGCGGTTCTGCATACCTCTCCATCTACAGTATCTGGATACTTCAGGGCAGTTCTGCATACCTCTCCATCTACAGTATCTGAATCCTTCAGGGCAGTTCTGCATACCTCTCCATCTACAGTATCTGGATACTTCAGGGCAGCTCTGCATACCTCTCCATCTACAGTATCTGGATACTTCAGGGCAGCTCTGCATACCTCTCCATCTACAGTATCTGGATACTTCAGGGCAGTTCTGCATACCTCTCCATCTACAGTATCTGGATACTTCAGGGCAGCTCTGCATACCTCTCCATCTACAGTATCTGGATACTTCAGGGCAGTTCTGCATACCTCTCCATCTACAGTATCTGGATACTTCAGGGCAGTTCTGCATACCTCTCCATCTACAGTATCTGAATCCTTCAGGGCAGTTCTGCATACCTCTCCATCTACAGTATCTGGATACTTCAGGGCAGCTCTGCATACCTCTCCATCTACAGTATCTGGATACTTCAGGGCAGCTCTGCATACCTCTCCATCTACAGTATCTGGATCTGTACAACATGGTTATAGCTGAGTTCCATTTGGGCTTTAGAGATGAGTTCTGCTGATGTGTTTGTGTGTGTCAGCCTTTACTTCATCCTCTCCCTTTGTTATGTTATTGTCCGTCCTAGATAGTAGTGAGTAATATCATTTGATATTGTGGTCCTCTGTAGCTCAATTGGTAGAGCATGGCGCCAGGGTAGTGGGTTCGATCCCCGGGACCACCCATACGTAAAAATGTATGCACACATGACTGTAAGTCGCTTTGGATAAAAGCGTCTGCTAAATGGTATATTATACTATTAATTATATGAATCATAACTACCACAGGCTGTGTTCTGTTAGTCTCTGAACACACAGACTGACACAGATAAATGATGCGCTGCAACTATTTATTAACTTAACTTCGGATCCCGTGTCAGCGTTACGTTCTTCACTGCAGAAACAAATAGTGGTTGTCAAACTTAAAGCTACAGTCTGTAATCTAAAAACAACAAAGTGGCAGCTGGCTGTACATAATTAATTAAAAAGTCCCTAAATTGATGTACCAATCGCAGACTGTAGCTTTAAAAAGTGACAAATGTCTGTACTGTAAATACAGGAACCAGTCAACCAATGAGATCTAAGTATACATCAGTAGTGTATGGTTCTTTATGTAGACCCAAGACATTTAATTAAATTTCTCAAGATATTTGAGATGACTCTTTAACCGACAAGGTTTCCGGCCTAAGAATGAGACTATTTCGTGTTTTATTAGGATCCCCATTACCTGTTGCTGAAGCAGCAGCTACTCTTCCTGGGGTCCACACAGAACATGAAACATGACATAATACAGAACATTACTAGACAAGATTAGCTCCAGGACAGAATAGCACAGGTAAGTGTAAATGTGTTCCGCCTGAAACCCAATGGTGTCATTCATTGTCACCTCATTCATTGTCAGAGGAAGGCCCTCAAAATTGTCAAAGACTCCAGCCACCCTAGTCATAGACTGTTCGCTCTGCTACCACACAGCAAGCGGTACCGGAGTGCCAAGTCTAGGTCCAAAAGACTTCTCAACAGCTTCTACCCCCAAGCCATAAGACTCCTGAACAGCTAATCATGGCTACCCGGACTATTTGCACTGCCCCACCCCAACCCCATCCTTTTTACGCTGCTGCTACTCTGTTAATTATTTATGCATAGTCACTTTAACTCTACCCACATGTACATATTACCTCAACTACCTCAACTAGCCGGTGCCCCCGCACATTGACTCTGCACCGGTACCCCCCTGTATATATAACCTCCCCACTGTTATTTTATTTGACCTCTGCTCTTTTTTTCTCAACACATTTTGTTGTTTAATTTTTAATTTTTAATAAAAAAATTAATGCATTGTTGCTTAAGGGCTTGTAAGTAAGCATTTCACTGTAATGTCTACACCTGTTGTATTCGGCGCATGTGCCAGCCACGCTCAAGGTCCTAAACGATATTATAACCGCGATTGATAATAGACAGTACTGTGCAGCCGTCTTCATCGACCTGGCCAAGGCTTTCGACTCTGTCAACCACCGCATTCTTATTGGCAGACTAAATAGCCTTGGTTTCTCAAATGACTGCCTCGCCTGGTTCACCAACTACTTCTCAGATAGAGTACAGTGTGTCAAATCGGAGGGCCTGTTGTCTGGACCTATGGCAGTCTCTATGGGGGTGCCACAGGGTTCAATTCTTGGGCCGACACTTTTCTCCGTGTATATCAATGATGTCGCTCTTGCTGCTGGTGACTCTCAGATCCACCTCTACGCAGACGACACCATTTTGTATACATCTGGCCCTTCATTGGACACTGTGTTAACAAACCTCCAAACGAGCTTCAATGCCATACAACAATCCTTCAGTAGCCTCCAACTGCTCTTAAACACTAGTAAAACTAAATGCATGCTTTTCAATCGAACGCTGCTGGCACCCGCCCACCCGACTAGAATCACCACTCTCGACGGGTCTGACCTAGAGTTTGTGGACAACTACAAATACCTAGGTGTCTGGTTAGACTGTAAACTCAACTTCCAGACTCACATAAAGAATCTCCAATCCAAAGTTAAATCTAGAATCGGCTTCCTATTTCGCAACAAAGCCTCCTTCACTCATGCTGCCAAACATGCCCTCGTAAAACTGACTATCCTACCGATCCTTGACTTCGGCTATTTCATTTACAAAATAGCCTCCAACACTCTACTCAGCAAATTGGATGTAGTCTATCACAGTGCCATCCGTTTTGTCTCCAAAGCCCCATACACTACCCACCACTGTGACCTGTACGCTCTTGTTGGCTGGTCCTCACTACATGTTCGTTGTCAAACCCACTGGCTCCAGGCCATCTATAAATCACTGCTAGGCAAATCCCCGCCTTATCTTAGCTCATTGGTCACCATAGCAGCACCCACCCGTAGTCTGCGCTCCAGCAGGTATATCTCACTGGTCATTCCCAAAGCCAACACCTCCTTTGGCCGCCATTCCTTCCAGTTCTCTGCTGCCAATGACTGGAACGAATTACAAAAATCTCTGAAGCTGGAGACTCTTATCTCCCTCAATAACTTTAAGCATCAGTTGTCAGAGCACCTTACCGATCACTGCACCTGTACACAGCCCATCTGAAATTAGCCCACCCAACTACCTCATCCCTATATTGTTATTTATTTTGCTATTTTGCACCCCAGTATCTCTATTTGCACATAATCTCTTGCACATCTAGCATTCCAGTGTTAATACTATTGTAATTATTCTGCACTATAGCCTATTTACTGCCTTACCTCCATAACTTGCTACATCTGCACACACTGTATATATATTTTCTGTTGTATTTCTGACTTTATGTTTTTTTACCCCATATGTAACTCTGTGTTTTTTTATTTATTGCACTACTATGCTTTATCTTGGCCAGGTCGCAGTTGTAAATGAGAACCTGTTCTCAACTGGCTTACCTGGTTAAATAAAGGTGAATTAAAAAAAAATATAAAAAAATATAAAAAAAATGTGGCCAATACAATTTGATTTGATTTGAATACATTAAACCTCTTCCAGCTCTCAATTTAGCATGCACCAAATAGCACCCTATTCCCTATATAGTGCACTACTATTGACCAGGGCTCATAGGGAAACCCATAGAGCTCTGGTCAAAACTAGTGCACTATATAGGGAATAGGGTGCTATGTGGTCCTCTGTAGCTCAGCTGGTAGAGCACGGCGCTTGTAACGCCAAGGTAGTGGGTTCGATCCCCGGGACCACCCATACACAAAAATGTATGCACGCATGACTGTAAGTCGCTTTGGATAAAAGCGTCTGCTAAATGGCATATTATATATTATATATATTATATTTGGGACTTGGCCAATGTCAGCTTGGTCAGAATGTCTTTGAAGTCCTATTACAGCAAGCAGAGTAATCTCCTGTGAGTGATAGGCAGTTGAACCAGTCCTTTTCTGAAAGATGTTATCATCTCTCGGATTTAACAATTAATTCTGTCTCTGTGTGTGTGTCTCAGTGTGTGTGTCTTTGTATGTGTGTGTGTGTGTGTGTGTGTGATTGTGAGAGAGTGCGTGCGTGCGTGCGTGCGAGCCTGCCTGCCTGCCTGCCTGCCTGCCTGCCTGCCTGCCTGCCTGCCTGTCTGTCTGTCTGTCTGTCTGTCTGTCTGTCTGTCTGTCTGTCTGCCTGCCTGCCTGCCTGCCTGCCTGCCTGCCTGCCTGCCTGCCTGCCTGCCTGCCTGCCTGCCTGCCTGCCTGCCTGCCTGCCTGCCTGCCTGCCTGTCTGTCTGTCTGTGTGTGTGTGTTTGTATGCGTCTCTAAGTGTGTGTGTGTACTTGCACTAGTGTGAATGATTGACACCAGCTCATTACTGTACACGGTGAAACAACACTACCTCCGCCTGTAGCACTGCAGTAGCAACACCATTAGAACTGACTGCCAGCACACACAGAGAGGCTACCGAGAGGATAGTGAATTCCCCCTCTGCGTTCCAAATGGCACCCTATTCCCTATACTGTATAGGGCACTTCTTCTTGGAATAAGGGCCCTGGTCAAAAATAAATACACTATTTAGGGAATAGGGTTCCATTTGGGAAGCACTCACTAACTTTGTTTCATCTGATAGTTGAAAGGCTGATGTCTGTCACTGGGGGGGATGGTTGAAAGGCTGATGTCTGTCACTGGGGGGGGATGGCTGAAAGGCTGATGTCTGTCACTGGGGGGGATGGTTGAAAGGCTGATGTCTGTCACTGGGGGGGGATGGCTCAAAGGCTGATGTCTGTCACTGGGGGGGGATGGCTGAAAGGCTGATGTCTGTCACTGGGGGGGCATGGCTGAAAGGCTGATGTCTGTCACTGGGGGGGATGGTTGAAAGGCTGATGTCTGTCACTGGGGGGGATGGTTGAAAGGCTGATGTCTGTCACTGGGGGGGATGGTTGAAAGGCTGATGTCTGTCACTGGGGGGGATGGTTGAAAGGCTGATGTCTGTCACTGGGGGGGATGGTTGAAAGGCTGATGTCTGTCACTGGGGGGGATGGTTGAAAGGCTGATGTCTGTCACTGGGGGGGATGGTTGAAAGGCTGATGTCTGTCACTGGGGGGGATGGTTGATGGGTTGTTTCTCTGTACCGAGAGGAGGAGGAAGGGATTGTCTGTCCAAGTTGGGCAGCGTCCAAGTCAACCCACATAGCGATACAGTATAGAACAGCTGACAGTTTAGTCAGTTCTACAAGTGCTAGTTTTAATGTAAGCGGTTCCCTATGAGGAAGGAATACTGTAGCTTACCGGTCCCTTGGTGGTTCCCTGTGAGGAAGGAATACTGTAGCTTACCGGTCCCTTGGTGGTTCCCTATGAGGAAGGAATACTGTAGCTTACCGGTCCTTGGTGGTTCCCTGTGAGGAAGGAATACTGTAGCTTACCGGTCCCTTGGTGGTCCCCTGTGAGGAAGGAATACTGTAGCTTACCGGTCCCTTGGTGGTTCCCTATGAGGAAGGAATACTGTAGCTTACAGGTCCCTGGCACAAAAAAAAAGATTTAGAAACACTAAATATGGATGAAACGACCACGGACATTTGGTCCGAGTTGTGCTCCGAAAAACGACCCAAAGTATCATCAGTTAGTTGGCTGAGTTAATATGTAGAGAAGCTTTAACAATCTGCTACTGTAACTGTCAAACGACAGGACACCCACAGTGCTTTTAGATCGATTAATTACATTCCACATTCCATAGGTGTGAGGAGAGGGTCTCATCTGTTGGTTTGGTCTGAGACGATACAGTACGCATCCCTGTACATCAGGGACGTGCCGTCAGGGTTAGGCAGTGCTTAACCGGTGACAAACTAATTTTAAAAATATATATATACATTATGAAAAGTCAATCATCTAATGTTATCTACTGTTTTTTTTTTCTCAATGATTCTGGTGGTTTTTTATGCTTAAAAAAAAAAAAAAACATTTGATAAAACTGCATCAAACTTCAGCTCCAGTGTATTGATGCCTTCCTTTTCCTCCTATTGATATAGTTGACGTGCTCGGCTGTTCCTGAATCACTGTTAACGAACAGCGTCAGCATCGGCTGCTTTGCTTAGCTCGAAGTAGCTTCATTTGTTCCATTGAGACGATTTCATATTTAGTGAAATATTGTTGTTCCCGGGAATTGAACCCACTACCCTGGCTCTACCAACTGAACTACAACGGACCACATTATTATAATTTTTTTTTTGTGTGTGTGTGTGTGTGTGTGTGTGTGTGTGTGTGTGTGTGTGTGTGTGTGTGTGTGTGTGTGTGTGTGTGTGTGTGCGTGTGTGTGTGTGTGTGTGTGTGTGTGTGTGTGTGTGTGTGTGTTTAGCAGTATGTCATTTTGTCATTTTGTTGGATGATGTGAAATATGCCGCCATTCAGTGGCTATCGCTTGTGTATCTTGACTACATTTGGTGAAAATTGTTTGTCAATTTTGGTTAATAGCCTAATGTCACTCTGTTGTATGGTGAACTTCATCATGGTTTATTTGTGAGTACAACTGCCTTTGATAATAGCCAGTGCTTAACCAGCCACAGACGTCACTGCCGTGCATCCCAACACCAAACACAACACAGTGAATGTGCTATGCTTTAACTGTCGTCCTCAAAACCTGTCTTGTCATCCTCAACGACTAGCACTAGCAGCGAGGACAAACCATCTACCATCTACCATGTTTCACGCCGTTTCCTGACAAGGTCATAATAGTGTGTGAGGTCTCTAGGGTCCATGCTACGTAAACTGCCAGATGTGTGATGAAAGGGACTGAGGGGTAGCCACCTACAGGCTAACATTAGAGACATTATAGACTGGGCCCTGGTCAAAAGTAGTTAACTACATGGGAATAGGGTGGCATTCGGGATGCATTATAGCCTGTCCCGTGGGACTGTGGGGGCGTGTCATGATGAGAGAGCTCCACACAACACACTGGGGTCGTCCGCAGGTCACACACACAAACACACATCTTTCTCCTGCAGAGCTGTAAATGAAATAGCTACCTGTCCCTTTTTAATAGCCGTTTCAGAAAACAAGTGCCTGTTTCAAATAAACACCAGGTCTAAATGAATTATTTACGAGGTTACCATTAATTGTTTACGAAGTTTAACGTTTGATTTGTTACATTAAATAATTCAGTAATGATGGCAATCATCCGTTTTTTTTTATATCGGCAGTAAGAAATTGCTAGCCAATTGGCTGCTAACAGCTGAGAACTGCTAGCTAATTGGCTGCGAAGAGCTGAGAAATGCTAGCTAACTGGCAAGCACAGTTAACAACTTCGGGAGTCCAGAACCCTAGAAATCAGCCGATCGACCTCTATTGGCGAAAGTAAGAGCTGCCAAAAAAATGCACAGTCAACAAGGAGAATAATCTGTCAAGAAATGTGACACAGTTTGTAAACGATAACACGTTAGTGCAGGAAATGAAGAAATTGATTAAAATGCTGGAAGTGAACGCTGGATTTAAACAATGAACTATGCAAATGAGCAAAAGCTGTGTACATTAATGAAATAGAATCATGTCTCTAATAAGCTCCTGTTGTGTTCAGTGATTTAAGTAAATATACGCCTGGGCTATTAATTTAAGTTTTACGGTACATACAACCTTCGCATTAAAACAAACCCTCGCACAATTATAACCTGTTCTTTAATAATGGCTAACAACCTCATTGATTTTTACAGGTTGATTTTACAGAGCTGTCGCGTCTGAAGTCGTGTGATTGGAAAGATTGATTGGTCCGTCTGTGCAGAGCTGTAATATTTTTTTTGACTATCTGTTCATCCATGTATTGGGCGGCAGATAGCCTAGCGGTTAAGAGCCAGTAACCGAAGGTTGCTGGTTCAAATCCCCCAAATGACTAGGTGAAAAATCTGTTGATGTGCCCTTGCGCAAGGCACTTAACCCTAATCGTTCTGTATGAGATTGTCTGATAAAATGTACATTACTGGCACTCCCCAGTCTTCCATAGGAATTCTAAAGTTAATTCAATGTTTCAAGGATGAAATGTATTGAATTATTATTTTATATTTTTTGTTGGTGGACAGTAACATTAGTAATCTCCAAAAAGTATACTTGAAGGAATTGTACATTTTAAAATATGTATGTTTATTTCACATAATATACACATAATATACACTGAACAAAAATGTAAACACAACATGTAAAGTGTTGGTCCCATGTTTCATGAGCTGAAATAAAAGATCCCAGAAATGTTCCATACGCACAAAAAGCTAATTTCTCTCAATTTCTTTGCAAACATGTGTTTACATCCCTGTTAGTGAGCATTTCTCCTTTGCCAAAATAATCCATCCACCTGACAGGTGTGGCATATCAAGAAGCTGACAGCATAATCATTACAGAAGTGCACCTTGTGCTAGGGAAAATAAAAGGCCACTCTTTGGTCAAACAAAACAATGACATAATTAACTTGCTCTGGTCATAGGAGTAACAACATGAATTTGTGCATGAGCCAATAATGTGCAATAATGTGGTGTGACTCGAGTTTCAGCTGGAAGACGTCCCCTTTCTGGTCAGTCTAGCAGAGGGGGAGGAGCTGAGGGATGGTCTGACGGTGAGAGGTCAGTCTAGCAGAGGGGGAGGAGCTGAGGGATGGTCTGACGGTGAGAGGTCAGTCTAGCAGAGGGGGAGGAGCTGAGGGATGGTCTGACGGTGAGAGGTCAGTCTAGCAGAGGGGGAGGAGCTGAGGGATGGTCTGACGGTGAGAGGTCAGTCTAGCAGAGGGGGGAGATCTGAGGGATGGTCTGACGGTGAGAGGTCAGTCTAGCAGAGGGGGGAGATCTGAGGGATGGTCTGACGGTGAGAGGAGGATCCTCTGATGCTCTCCCTTCGCTGAGACTGACCGTCAGATGCAGGCACCATTAGTCCAGTAAAATAAAGAAAGCAAATTATTTAAATCACTCAGCTGTTCCTCACAATTAATACAATAAACGATGATCTATTACTAGTGTGATCATATAGGCTGCCTCATGTTTTGAAATATAATTTTTAATTGATCTGAGAAGAACAACATTGGTAGGGCAATTGAAGCGTACTCCAACATGCAGTGATGAATATAGCCGACTGAACAGAACTGTTTTCAATAGCTTATTGTTGCATAGGCTTGAGTTTTTTTAAGTCATGTTTAAAAAAAAATTCTGGGCGGTAGATCTCGGCCTGCCTACATTTTGACTCAGAAAGTAATCTCGGCTCAGAAAAAAGTTTGGAGACCACTGCTGTAGGCTATGGTTAGTTATGGCTGGAATTGGTTACAATCTGCCACAGTATCAATGTTGTCAGCTAAGGTATACTAGTGGATAGTAGGACTAGTTGGACAAGGCTATCTGAATGAGCAAATGATGAAAGGATTTGAATAAAACAATTAGAAAAAAAAATTACTGTGACTAAAACATTTTTTTGTAGGTTATAGATCAGCTTTAATATTGCAGATTGTGGCTTCCATCAATATACAGTGGGGGGAAAAAAGTATTTAGTCAGCCACCAATTGTGCAAGTTCTCCCACTTAAAAAGATGAGAGAGGCCTGTAATTTTCATCACAGGTAAACGTCAACTATGACAGACAAATTGAGGAAAAAAAATCCAGAAAATCACATTGTAGGATTTTTAATGAATTTATTTGCAAATTATGGTGGAAAATAAATATTTGGTCAATAACAAAAGTTTCTCAATACTTTGTTATATACCCTTTGTTGGCAATGGCACAGGTCAAACGTTTTCTGTAAGTCTTCACAAGGTTTTCACACACTAAATACTTTTTTTCCCCACTGTATGTTTGTCCGGCTGTGATGGCTTGATACACTGTAATTGTCTGCATCCTTTTCAATCCCACATATACTTTATTTTAAATATATGACATACAGTACATATATATATATATATATATATATATATATATATATACAGTACATATATATATTTTGTAATATATTTCCCTTTATTTTCCCCTAATTGGAGTAAAATAATGGACAACAACAGGCTTCTACTTCCAGTTTATACATACTATATACATTTTACGGACACAGTATATTTTACAATTCTCCAGAGTTGTAGTCTAAATTGAACAAAGGATGAAATTACTAAAACATGACTAATGCTGAAAGTTATTTTAAAACTAAAACTGAGGGCTCTATTTTCAGCTGGCGTTAAGGAGGCGCAAGTGTCAAACGGCGGTTCGTTTTCGTTTCCGTCATGTAAAACCTGGCACATTGGCATTTTCCAGAGCTAAAGCAAGGTTCGGCAAATTTCCTGTCTAACGTCAGCTCGCTTGCGCTGAGGTGGGGAGGGGTGGCAATATTTTAGGTGTATCCTTAAAAACAAGTGCAAAGCATTTCATGCAGCGCTAGGGTAGTTTTAAGAGCCACAAAAAGCAGGTCTAACTGTAACACAGTTGATAATATCATGGAGTTAGAGAATGGAAGCGCAGCCATGACACATTGTCCCAATGGAATGAGAGATTAGCCTTTTGTGCCGGTGAATCTCAAATTTAGAAACATAAAAAAACTATTGGTTCCCCACCATTTAGTTTAATTTGATTAAAAAACAATCGTAGCCTCCCCTCCCCTTAATCAAGGCTGGTTTAGCAGGATCACATACAGTTTAAGTTTTACATACATCTTAGGCAAATACATTTAAACTCAGTTTTTCACAATTCCTGACATTTAATCCTAGTAAAGATTCCCTGTCTTAGGTCAGTTAGGATCACCACTTCATTTTAAGAATGTGAAATGTCAGAATAATAGTAGAGAGAATGATTTATTTCAGCTTTTATTTCTTTCATCACATTCCCAGTGGGTCAGAAGTTTACATACACTCAATTAGTATTTGGTAGCATTGCCTTTAAATTGTTTAACTTGGGTGAAGCATTTTGGGTAGCCTTCCACATGCTTCCCACAATAAGTTGGGTGAATTTTGGCCAATTCCTCCTGACAGAGCTGGTGTAACTGAGTCAGGTTTGTAGGCCTCCTTGCTCACACACTCCTTTTCAGTTCTGCCCACAAATGTTCTATAGGATTGAGGTCAGGGCTTTGTCCTGATGCGTACTCCAATACCTTGACTTTGTTGTCCTTAAGCCATTTTGCCACAACTTTGGAAGTTTGCTTGGGGTCATTGTCCATTTGGAAGACCCATTTGCGACCAAGCTTTAACTTCCTGACTGATGTCTTGAGATGTTACTTCAATATATCCACATAATTTACCTTTCTCATGATGCCATCTATTTTGTGAAGTGCACCAGTCCCTCCTGCAGCAAAGCACCCCCGCAGCATGATGCTGCCACCCCTGTGCTTCACGGTTGGGATGGTGTTCTTCGGCTTGCAAGCAACCCCCTTTTTCCTCCAAACATAACGATGGTCATTATGGCCAAACAGTTCTATAATTGTTTCATCAGACCAGAGGACATTTCTCCAAAAAGTACGATATTTTTCCCCATGTGCAGTTGCAAACCATAGTCTGGTTTTTTTATTGCAGTTTTGGAGCAGTGACTTCTTCCTTGCTGAGTGGCCTTTCAGGTTATGTTGATATAGGACTCATTTTACTGTGGATATAGATACTTTTGTACCTGTTTCCTCCAGGGTCTTCACAAGGTCCTTTTCTGTTGTTCTGGGATTGATTTACACTTTTCGCACCAAAGTACGTCCATCTTTAGGAGACAGAACGCTTCTCCTTCCTGAGTGGTATGATGGCTGCATGGTCCCATGGTTTTTATACTTGCATACTATTGTTTGTACAGATGAACGTGGTACCTTCAGGCGTTTGGAAATTGCTCCCAAGGATGAACCAGACTTGTGGAGGTCTATAAATTCTTTTCTGAGGTCTTGGCTGATTTCTTTTGATTTTCCCATGATGTCAAGCAAAGAGGCACCGAGTTTGAAGGTAGGCCTTGAAATACATCCACAGGTACACCTCCAATTGACTCAAATAATGTCAATTAGCCTATCAGAAGCTTCTAAAGCCATGACATCATTTTCTGGAATTTTCCAAGCTGTTTAAAGGCACAGTCAACTTAGTGTATGTAAACTTCTGACCCACTGGAATTGTGATACATTGAATTATAAGTGAAATAATCTGTCTGCAAATAATTGTTGGAAAAATTACTTGTGTCATTCACAAAGTCGATTTTATAACTGACTTGCCAAAACTATAGTTTGTTAAAAAGAAATTTGTGGAGTTGTTGAAAAACGATTTTTAATGACTCCAACCTAAGTGTATGTAAACATCCGACTTCAACTGTATTTCACCCAATAGATACGGGAGTTTATCAAAATTGGATTTGTTTTCAAATTCTTTGTGAGTCTGTGCAATCTGAGGGAAGTATGTGTCTCTAATATTGTCATACATTTGGCAGGAAGTTAGGAAGATCAGCTCAGTTTCCACCTCATGTTGTGGGCAGTGTGCACATAGCCTGTCTTCTCTTGAGAGCCAGGTCTGCCTACGGCAGCCTTTCTCAATAGCAAGGCTATCCTCACTGAGTCTGTACATACTCAAAGATTTCCTTATTTTGGGGTCAGTCATAGTGGTCAGGTATTCTTCCACTGTGTACTCTCTGTTTAGGGCCAAATAGCATTCTAGTTTGCTCAGTTTTTTTTGTAATTTTTTTCCAATGTGTCAAGTAGTTCTCTTTTTGTTTTCTCATGATTTGGTTGGGTCTAATTGTGTTGCAGTCCTGGTGCTCTGTGGGGTCTGTTTGTGTTTGTGAACAGAGCCCCAGGGCCAGCATGCTTAGGGGACTCTTCTCCAGGTTAATCTCTCTGTAGGTGATGGCTTTGTAATGGAGGGTTTGGGAATCCCTTCCTTTTAGGTGGTTGTAGAATTTAACGGCTCTTTTCTGGATTTGGATAATTAGCGGATATCGGCCTAATTCTACTCTGCATGCATTATTTGGTGTTTTACATTGTACACTGAGGACATTTTATTGCAGAATTCTTTGTCCCATTTTGTGAATTATTGGTTGGTGAGCAGAACCCCAGACCTCACAACCATAAAGGGCAATGGGTTATATAACTGATTCAAGTATTTTTAGCCAGATCCTAATTGATATATCAAATGTTATGTTCCTTTTGATGGCATAGAAGGCCCTTCTTGCCTTGTCTCTCAGATCGTTTACAGCTTTGTGGAAGTTAGCTGTGGCGCTGATGTTTAGGCCAAGGTATGTATCGTTTTTTGAGCGCTCTATGGCAATGGTGACTAGATGGAATTTATATTTGTGGTCCAGGTAACTGGACCTTTTTTGGAACACCATTATTTCTTTCCTACTGAGATTTACTGTCAGGGCCCAGGTCTGACAGAATCTGTGCAGAAGATCTAGGTGCTGCTGTAGGCCCTCTTTGGTTGGAGACAGAAGCACCAGATCATCAGCAAACAGTAGAAGTTTGACTTCAGATTCCAGTAGGTGTCAGAAGGCGACGGTGAAATGCGGTAGGCGAAGTCAAACGCAGGACACAGAGCTACTGGAAACCGTACTTTACTTGAAAGTAACCAGAGAAGAAAACCATCTCCATACAACCCACACACTAACACTGCCGAAGACGAATACAATAACACACAACACACAATGCACGACAGAGGGTTAAATAGGGGAAACAATACAACATAAATGGGAAATAGGTGTACACAATCAGGACAAAACAAGTCAAACACCGAAACATAGATCGGTGGCAGCTAGTACTCCGGGGACGACGAACGCCGAAACCTGCCCGAGCAAGGAGGAGGAATAGCCTCGGCTGATTCCGTGACAGTAGGGTAAGGCCAGGTGCTGCAGACTGTTCTAGTGCCCCCCAAATCGTTGATATATATGTTGAAGAGGGTGGGGCTTATGCTGCATCCCTGTCTCACCCCACGGCCCTGTGGAAAGAAATGTGCGTGTTTTTTGCCAATTATAACCGCACATTTGTTGTTTGTATACATGGATTTTATAACATCGCATGTTTTTTCCCCCAAAACCACTTTCTATCAATTTGTATAGCAGACCCTCATGCCAAATTGAGTCAAAAGCTTTTTTGAAATTTTATTTATTTTTATTTTATTTCACCTTTATTTAACCAGGTAAACCAGTTGAGAACAAGTTCTCATTTACAACTGCGACCTGGCCAAGATAAAGCATAGCAGTGCGATAAAAACAAACACAGAGTTACATATGGGGTAAAACAAAACAAAGTCAAAAATACAACAGAAATACATATAATATACAGTGTGCAAATTTAGCAAGTTATGGAGGTAGGCAATAAAATAGGCTATAGCGCAAAATAATTACAATTAGTATTAACACTGGAATGATAGATGTGCAAGAGATGATGTGCAAATAGAGATACTGGGGTACAAATGAGCAAAATAGATAACAATATAGGGATGAGGTAGTTGGGCGGGCTAATTTCAGATGGGCTGTGTACAGGTGCAGTGATCGGTAAGGTGCTCTGACAACTGATGCTTAAAGTTAGTGAGGGAGATAAGTGTCTCCAGCTTCAGAGATTTTTGCAATTTGTTCCAGTCATTGGCAGCAGAGAACTGGAAGGAATTGCGGCCAAAGGAGGTGTTGGCTTTGGGGATGACCAGTGAGATATACCCGCTGGAGCGCAGACTACGGGTGGGTGTTGCTATGGTGACCAATGAGCTAAGATAAGGCGGGGATTTGCCTAGCAGTGATTTATAGATGGCCTGGAGCCAGTGGGTTTGGCGACGAATATGTAGTGAGGACCAGCCAACAAGAGCGTACAGGTCACAGTGGTGGGTATTATTTGGGGCTTTGGAGACAAAACAGATGGCACTGTGATTGACTACATCCAATTTGCTGAGTAGAGTGTTGGAGGCTATTTTGTAAATGACATCGCCGAAGTCAAGGATCGGTAGGATAGTCAGTTTTACGAGGGCATGTTTGGCAGCATGAGTGAAGGAGGCTTTGTTGCGAAATAGGAAACCGATTCTAGATTTAACTTTGGATTGGAGATTCTTAATGTGAGTCTGGAAGGAGAGTTTACAGTCTAACCAGACACCTAGGTATTTGTAGTTGTCCACATACTCTAGGTCAGACCCGTCGAGAGTAGTGATTCTAGTCGGGTGGGCGGGTGCAAGCAGCGTTCGGTTGAAGAGTATGCATTTAGTTTTACTAGTGTTTAAGAGCAGTTGGAGGCTACTGAAGGAGTGTTGTATGGAATTGAAGCTCGTTTGGAGGTTTGTTAACACAGTGTCCAATGAAGGGCCAGATGTATACAAAATGGTGTCGTCTGCGTAGAGGTGGATCTGAGAGTCACCAGCAGCAAGAGCGACGTCATTGATATACACAGAGAAAAGAGTCGGCCCAAGAATTGAACCCTGTGGCACCCCCATAGAGACT
This sequence comes from Coregonus ussuriensis, assembly GCA_031479575.1. Classification (NCBI taxonomy): domain Eukaryota; kingdom Metazoa; phylum Chordata; class Actinopteri; order Salmoniformes; family Salmonidae; genus Coregonus; species Coregonus ussuriensis. Next base: position 4,407,091 of record CM062482.1, on the reverse strand, counting down.
GCCATAGGTCCAGACAACAGGCCCTCCGATTTGACACATTGAACTCTATCTGAGAAGTAGTTGGTGAACCAGGCGAGGCAGTCATTTGAGAAACCAAGGCTATTTAGTCTGCCAATAAGAATGCGGTGGTTGACAGAGTCGAAAGCCTTGGCCAGGTCAATGAAAACGGCTGCACAGTACTGTCTATTATCGATCGCGGTTATAATATCGTTTAGGACCTTGAGCGTGGCAGAAGTGCACCCATGACCAGCTCGGAAACCGGATTGCATAGCGGAGAAGGTACGGTGGAATTCGAAATGGTCGGTGATCTGTTTGTTGACTTGGCTTTCAAAAACTTTTGAAAGGCAGGGCAGGATGGATATGGGTCTGTAACAGTTTGGATCTAGAGTGTCACCCCCTTTGAAGAGGGGGATGACCGCGGCAGCTTTCCAATCTCTGGGGATCTCAGACGTTACGAAAGAGAGGTTGAACAGGCTAGTAATAGGGGTTGCGACAATTTCGGCGGCTAGTTTTAGAAAGAAAGGGTCCAGATTGTCTAGCCCAGATGATTTGTAGGGGTCCAGATTTTGCAGCTCTTTTAGAACATCAGCTGTCTGGATTTGTGTGAAGGAGAAGCGGTGGGGGCATGGGCATCAACAAAGCATCAACAAAGCATGAGAAGACTTTGCCTTTCTTTTGGTTTGTTTGTTTGTCAATTAGGGTGTGCAGGGTGAATACGTGGTCTGTCGCACGGTAATTTGGTAAAAATCCAATTTGATGGTTGCTCAATACATTGTTTTCACTGAGGAAATTAAAGAATCAGCTGTTAATGATAATGCAGAGGATTTTCCCGAGGTTGCTTCTGATGCATATCCCACGGTAGTTATTGGGGTAAAATGTGTCTCCACTTTTGTGGTTTGGGGTGATCAGTCCTTGGTTCCACATTTTGGGGAAGATGCCAGAGCTAAGGATGATGTTAAATAGTTTAACTATAGCCAACTGGAATTTGTGGTCTGTATATTTTTTCATTTCATTGAGGATACCATCAACACCACATGCCTTTTTGGGTTGGAGGGTTTGTATTTTGTCCAGTAGTTCATTCATTGTAATTGGCGAATCCAGTGGGTTCTGGTAGTCTTTAATAGTTGACTCTAAGATTTGTATTTGATCATGTATATGTTTTTGCTGTTTGTTCTTTGTTATAGGACCAAAAAGATTGAAGAAGAGATGGCGCCGGAGGGGATGGCTGTCGTTTTATGGACTCTTAACCAACCGTGCTATTTTGTGTGTTTTTATATCGCATTGTTTGTAACTTATTTTGTACATAATGTTGCTGCTACCGTCTCTTATGACCGAAAAGAGCTTCTGGACATCAGAACACTCACCTTGAACTGGACAAATAATCTTTATTTTATGAGTCGGACGAGAGGGATTTGCTCCAGACACCCGACAGGGCCCTCATCCCCTGTCATTCGCAGTAGAAAGAAAATGAGACATTGCGGAAGGAGATCAGGGTGCCTGGTAAGGAGCCAGCGATGAGTGGCTAATCTGCCTTTGCCATCGATACTATTGGCCAATGTACAATCGCTTGATAATAAAGTGGACGAACTACAAGCACTTATATCCTACCAACGGGACATTAAAAACTGTAATATCTTATGTTTCACCGAGTCGTGGCTGAACGATGACATGAATAACCTACATTTGGCGGGTTATACGCTGTATCAGCAGGATAAAACAGCATCCTCTGGTAAGACAAGGGGTGGCGGTCTATGTATATTTGTAAACAACAGCTTGTGCACGATATCTAAGGAAGTCTCAAGGTTTTTGCTCGCCTGAGGTAGAGTATCTCATGATAAGCTGTAGACCACACTATCTACCAAGAGAGTTTTCATCTATGATGCTGCTACCCCTGAGCTTCACGGTTGGGATGGTGTTCTTCGGCTTGCAAGCAACCCCCTTTTTCCTCCAGACATAACGATGGTCATTATGGCCAAACGGGGGGGGGGGGGGTCTGGGAGAGTGTCTTGCCGGTCTGGGCGGGTGTCTGTTGATCTGTGGTTTCTGTGTGAGGTGTTGGGTCTGCGGTTGAGGGCGATGTCCTTTCGGCTCCGGGCGAAGGTGGGCACTGCTGCCTTGTACAGGTGGACCTGGTCGTAAAGGCTGTTCAAGTCCAGGGTGGAGTGGTGGGCCAGGTAGACATTTGGTTTTGAGGCACAGTCACAGGAAATACTTGCATTTACCCGCTGTATGGTAGCAGGGTGGAAGTCTTTCCGTGGTAGCAGGGTGGAGATAACCACTGTTGGGGAAAATAGAAGAAGCTTTTTCTATTACTCCCTTGATAGCTGTGGCCACCCTTTCCTGCTGTGCTCTCAGGTCGTTTGTGCCTGTGTGTATTATTATGTGGCTGGGTGATCCTAATTGTTCCTCAGACAGAAGGTCTAGGGTGTGCTGGGTGTTTGGACACCAGAGTTTAGACACTGTGTGTTTGGGAAAAAGTGTATTTTCTTGTTTGTACTTCCCGTTTGAGTCCATAAGGAGTACAATCTGTGGCTTGTCCTCAGTGGGTGTGGGGGGGTCATCAGGAGGTCTATCAGGGTGGCTGATGGGGGGGGGGGGGGGGCCCAGAGGGGGTGGAATCCCCTGGGCTTCTTCATTTGTTTGTCCGGCTGTGATGTCGAGGCTATGGTCAGGGTCTAGGGTGGACTGGATTCGAACCAGGATCTCTAGTGGCACAGTTAGCACTGCGATGCAGTGCCTTAGACCACTGCGCCACTCAGGAGTCTATTATGAAGAGGTCTGGTCAGGAGTCTATTATATTATGAAGAGGTCTGGTCAGGAGTCTATTATGAAGAGGTCTGGTCTGGAGTCTATTATGAAGAGGTCTGGTCAGGAGTCTATTATGAAGAGGTCTGGTCAGGAGTCTATTATGAAGAGGTCTGGTCAGGAGTCTATTATATTATGAAGAGGGCTGGTCTCTCCCCTCTCTGTTGTCACAATTTCCACAAAACAAAATAATTGACGTCCACAGGATAATAGGTGTATTTATACTGAATGCTAGTCGCTAGCTGGCTCAGCAGTGTGTTTGTCTATCATCAGGGGATTGATCTAAATGGTTGAATAAGTCATTACTGTTGACAGCCTGTATTAGAGGGAGTATGGAGGGCTTTTCTTGCCCACTGGGTATTCAGTCAGCTGGTTGAGGAGTGGAGAGGAGAGACAGAGATTAGTGATTCACGCACCACTTCTCTGCTGCGGCTGAGAGTAGAGTCTCTAACCAGTCTCTAATGAAGTGTTCTCTGGCTGTTGGTCGTATAATATGCCCTAATACCTAGTTATTGATTAAGCATTTGGACAAATTACTGATATTGATTAAGCATTTGGACAAATGACAGATATGAATTAAGAATTTGGACAAATGACTGATATTGATTATGCTTACAACTGCGGTAGCCTGGTGCCAGATCTGTTTGTGCAGTCTTGTCAACTCCTATGGCCATTGTCACACTGTTGTAGAAACAGATGTGGGACCAGGCTATGACAGTGGTGCTGAAGATAGTGAACATTCTTCTGGCACATTGTTTGCAATCCAACAGCTCCATACTGTATCCAACAGCTCCAAACTGTATCCAACAGCTCCACACTGTATCCAACAGCTCCACACTGTATCCAACAGCTCCAAACTGTATCCAACAGCTCCAAACTGTATCCAACAGCTCCACACTGTATCCAACAGCTCCACACTGTATCCAACAGCCCCACACTGTATCCAACAGCTCCAAACTGTATCCAACAGCTCCACACTGTATCCAACAGCTCCACACTGTATCCAACAGCTCCACACTGTATCTAACAGCTCCACACTGTATCCAACAGCTCCAAACTGTATCCAACAGCTCCAAACTGTATCCAACAGCTCCAAACTGTATCCAACAGCTCCACACTGTATCCAACAGCTCCAAACTGTATTCAACAGCTCCAAACTGTATCCAACAGCTCCAAACTGTATCCAACAGCTCCAAACTGTATTCCAACAGCTCCAAACTGTATCCAACAGCTCCACACTGTATCCAACAGCTCCAAACTGTATTCAACAGCTCCAAACTGTATCCAACAGCTCCAAACTGTATTCAACAGCTCCAAACTGTATCCAACAGCTCCACACTGTATCCAACAGCTCCAAACTGTATTCAACAGCTCCAAACTGTATCCAACAGCTCCACACTGTGTCCAACAGCTCCACACTGTGTCCAACAGCTCCAAACTGTATTCAACAGCTCCAAACTGTATCCAACAGCTTCAAACTGTATTCAACAGCTCCAAACTGTATCCAACAGCTCCAAACTGTATACAACAGCTCCACACTGTATCACACCTTTTCTCAAATGCGTACAAGCAAATTGTGGGATCTGTGTTTAAATGTATTAATAGCAGAACAGCTATGACCAAATGCTCAAATACATTTGAACAGTTTCATTCCAAAATGCTTTATATCAATTTTCAGAATAAAATTAAATGTGTTTAAAAAATGTATTAAATAGATTGGTGTGTTTATTCACCATTACATTTACATTTTATTCATTTAGCAGACGCTCTTATCCAGAGCGACTTACAGGAGCAATTAGGGTTAAGTGCCTTGCTCAAGGGCACATCGACTGATTTTTCACCTAGTTGGCTGGGGGATTAGAACAAGCAACCTTTCGGTTACTGGCACAACGCTCTTAACCACTAAGCTACCTGCCGCCCCCAACATTCCACCATCTAAATCATGGAATGTTCAATGACATGTATTTATAATATGCCATTTAGCAGACGCTTTTATCCAAAGCGACTTGCAGTCATTTGCGCAAACATTTTTACGTATGGGAGGTCCCGGGGATCGAACCCACTGTAGAGCATGTAGAGCATGGCGTTTGCAACGCCAGGGTTGTGGGTTTGCTTCCCACGGGGGGTATAATTTTTTTTTTAAATAAAAAATAAAAAAATGCAATAAAAATAATGTATGCACTAACTGTAAGTCGCTCTGGATAAGAGCGTCTGCTAAATGACTTAAATGTAAAATGTAAATGTAGGGGAAACAGTGTAGCAGTAATCTAGTGTGAGTCTACTGTGAGGGATTATGTCAGTAGTCTAGTGTGAGGGGTTATGGCAGTAGTCTAGTGTGAGGGGTTATGGCAGTAGTCTAGTGTGAGGGGTTATGGCAGTAGTCTAGTGTGAGGGGTTATGGCAGTAGTCTAGTGTGAGGGGTTATGGCAGTAGTCTAGTGTGAGGGGTTATGGCAGTAGTCTAGTGTGAGGGGTTATGGCAGTAGTCTAGTGTGAGGGGTTATGGCAGTAGTCTAGTGAGAGGGGTTATGGCAGTAGTCTAGTGTGAGGGGTTATGGCAGTAGTCTAGTGTGAGGGGTTATGGCAGTAGTCTAGTGTGAGGGGTTATGGCAGTAGTCTAGTGTGAGGGGTTATGGCAGTAGTCTAGTGTGAGGGGTTATGGCAGTAGTCTAGTGTGAGGGGTTATGGCAGTACTCTAGTGGGAGGGGTTATGGCAGTAGTCTAGTGTGAGGGGTTATGGCAGTAGTCTAGTGTGAGGGGTTATGGCAGTAGTCCAGTGGGAGGGGTTATGGCAGTAGTCTAGTGTGAGGGGTTATGGCAGTAGTCTAGTGGGAGGGGTTATGGCAGTAGTCTAGTGTGAGGGGTTATGGCAGTAGTCTAGTGTGAGGGGTTATGGCAGTAGTCTAGTGTGGGGTGTTATGGCAGTAGTCTAGTGTGGGGGGTTATGGCAGTAGTCTAGTGTGGGGGGTTATGGCAGTAGTCTAGTGTGGGGGGTTATGGCAGTAGTCTAGTGTGGGGGGTGATGTCAGTAGTCTAGTGGGAGGGGTTATGGCAGTTGTCTAGTGTGAGGGGTGATGGCAGTAGTCTAGTGTGGGGGGTTATGGCAGTAGTCTAGTGTGAGGGGTTATGGCAGTAGTCTAGTGTGAGGGGTTATGGCAGTAGTCTAGTGGGAGGGGTTATGGCAGTAGTCTAGCGGGAGGGGTTATGGCAGTAGTCTAGCGTGAGGGGTTATGGCTGTGTTACTTCATAACAATTGGCTGAAAGGGACTAAGTGTGAAAAAACCCTAAACGTTACTCACGTTTTGTTTTGTCTGCTTATCAAGAGATAAGTATGGTTGTATTAATCTTTTTGCAGGGAGTCGTGTTCTTTTGATGAACGTATTTGCAGTTTTGATGGTATAATATAGTTTAGATTAATGTATTGATGTTTTGACAGTATCATATACTTTAGATTAATGTATTCATGTTTTGACGGTATATTATAGTTTAGATGAATGTATTTATGTTTTGACGGTATAATATAGTTTAGTTGAATGTATTTATGTTTTGACGGTATAATATAGTTTAGATGAATGTATTTATGTTTTGAGAAGGCAATGACATTTTGAAAACCCATTTACTGTTCTGCAAAAGGCCACCGAGTTCTGTGTTTCTTGTGTTCTCTGTTTTGAAAATGGACATTGTTCCAAAAAGTGCTTGTAAGCAATTGAGAACAGCTGTAATACAGAAAAGCTGTGGCATCTAGCCTGGTCCAAGATGGCATCTAGCCTGGTCCAAGATGGCATCTAGCCTGGTCCAAGATGGCATCTAGCCTGGTCCAAGATGGCATCTAGCCTGGTCCAAGATGGCATCTAGCCTGGTCCAAGATGGCATCTAGCCTGGTCCAAGATGGCATCTAGCCTGGTCCAAGATGGCATCTAGCCTGGTCCAAGATGGCATCTAGCCTGGTCCAAGATGTGTTCGTGCTGTCTTGTTAACTCCTATGGTCATTGTCACATTGCTGAATTGGGCACAACATCACAAACAGATCTGAAACCATGCTAAAATATGGTGCTGAATCTGGTGAACACAAGGCCCAGGGAGGAGCGTGATATTTCAACTTCTTCTGGCATGGCTTTGTGTTCCCTGTGTTTTCACTGCCTGTCATTTTCGGATTGAAAACGTCACATTGGCTTTGGTCAAAATGTGTGCGCACTACAAAGGGAATAGAGTGTTGTTTGAAAGGCAATAGGATGTCATTCGAGAGAATAGGGTGTGTCTTTCAGAGGCAATAGGGTGTCATTTGAGACAGTAAAATAAACTGATTGTCTGATTGTCTCTCCATGGTGTATCTTTATTCAGGGACCAGACCGTAGAAAATCACATTGTCTCACTCATTACTGATCTATCCAGACCAGACCGTAGATAATCATATTGTCTCACTCATTACTGATCTATCCAGACCAGACCGTAGATAATCACATTGTCTCACTCATTACTGATCTATCCAGACCAGACCGTAGATAATCACATTGTCTCACTCATTACTGATCTATCCAGACCAGACCGTAGATAATCACATTGTCTCACTCAATACTGATCTATCCAGACCAGACCGTAGATAATCACATTGTCTCACTCATTACTGATCTATCCAGACCAGACCGTAGATAATCACATTGTCTCACTCAATACTGATCTATCCAGACCAGACCGTAGATAATCACATTGTCTCACTCATTATCAAGTAATTAAACTGAAAATGTCCTTCGCTGAGGCTTTGTTTGCATTCCAAACGGCTCCCTATTATAATAATAATAATAATATGCCATTTAGCAGACACTTTTATCCAAAGCGACTTACAGTCATGCGTGCGTACATATTACCATTGGGTAGTGCCAGGGATTGAACCCATTACCCTGGCCTTACAAGCGCCATGCTCTACCAACTGAGCTACAGAGGACTACGCTCTACATAGAACACTACTTCTGACCTTAGGGACCATAGTGAATAGGGAATAGGGTGCCATTTGGTAAGCCGTCTTCATCTGACCACATAGCATCCTAATTACCAGATAAAAATAAATGACAAGACAATGACAAGTTCAGCATATGACAGGAGACACTGTTTGAGTGTAACAAACGTGAAACATTTCTTTTAGCCATTTCGCATGAAAACAGGGTCCAAAATCATGGGTTTTCGTTCAGCACTGGAAGGACAGGAACGCTCTACAATAGGCAAGGGTTTTCAAGTCTGCAAGTACGTTTTAAACTGAGTTCCATGAACATTGTCCAAAATCATGTTTTAGGCCAAATCCACACTGCGACCAGTTCAGCATATGACAGGAGACACTTTTTGAGTGTAACAAATGTGAAACATTTCTTTTAGCCATTTCGCATGAAAACAGGGTCCAAAATCATGGGTTTTCGTTCAGCACTGGAAGTACAGGCGCGCTCTACAATAGGCAAGGGTTTTCAAGTCTGCAAGTACGTTTTAAGCTGTTTTCCATGAACATTGTCCAAAATCATGTTTTAGGCCAAATCCACAATGCGACCAGTTCAGCATATGACAGGAGACACTCTTTGAGTGTAACAAACGTGAAACAATTCTTTTAGCCATTTCAAAAAAAGGGTCTCAGAAGACCATGGCACCATATTCCCTTTGTAGTGCACTGCCCATAGGTCTCCTGTCAAAGTAGTGCACTAAAAAAGGAACAGGGTGCCATTTGGGACTTACACCATTTCAATTTATCCAAAAGGCCACTTGATCCAGCTTTTGAAGTAAACATACTTGATCAGTCCTTCACATTTTGCAATTACTTGTTCTTCAGTACTTCTAATTGTCTGCATTAATGTAATACTCCATTCTTCAACTGTAATCAATCTATTTACCACACCACCAGGTATATTTACAAGACTTGGTTGATCTCATCCTTAAAGGAAAACTCCACCCCAAAACTGTATTTGGGTATTTGTTTCATTAGTCCATTGTTGATACAGTCCCAAAATGTGTTGCATGTCATGAAGTTTTGAAGATATGTAACTATTCAAATACAGATATCCTTCCCGCTTGATACATTTTGCTTGAGATGTTTTACATATCTTCAACATTTAATTGGGAGTGTTTTGGGAGTTTTTTGACTACTCTGGTTAGTGGTAATACTTGGGAGTGTTTTGACTGATCTAGTTAGTGGTAATACTTGGGAGTGTTTTGACTGGTCTCTCAGTGGTAATACTTGGGAGTGTTTTGACTGGTGTAGTTAGTGGTAATATTTGGGAGTGTTTTGACTGGTCTAGTTAGTGGTAATCCTTGGGAGTGTTTTGACTGGTCTAGTTAGTGGTAATACTTGGGAGTGTTTTGACTGGTCTAGTTAGTGGTAATACTTGGGAGTGTTTTGACTGGTGTAGTTAGTGGTAACACTTCAGAGTTTTTTGACTGGTCTAGTTAGTATTAATACTTTGGAGTGCTTTGTCTGTTCTAGTTAGTGTTAATACTTGGGAGTGTTTTGACTGGTCTAGTTAATACTTTGGAGTGTTTTGACTGGTCTCTTACTGGTAACACTTGGGAGTGTTTTGACTGGTCTAGTTAGTGGTAATAATTGGGAGTGTTTTGACTGGTCTAGTTAGTGGTAATACTTGGGAATGTTTTGACTGGTCTAGTTAGTGGTAATACTTGGGAGTGTTTTGACTGGTCCAGTTAGTGGTAACATATGAGTTTGTCCTTTTGATAATAGGAATAAGGAAGAAAGGCAGGTGTGGGCAGGTTCTTGTCAGACTGTCTGTGTGTTGAACAATGTGGGTGGGAGGGTGTGAATGAAAGTGACCACCTCAGGGTACCCAGTGATGCAGCAATATGTTGAGGATCACTGATGGTCAGGAGGAGAGGGGGCATCAGAACCACAGCCAGAGTGCCCAGCAGTGGTCTGGAGTAAGGGCAAGACAAGGCAAGGGGAGGAGTGAGGACAGAAATGGAGAGGAGAGGAGAGAAGAGATGAAAGGAGTGGAGAGGGGAGAGGGGAGAGGAGAGAAGTGGAGAGGAGAGGAGAGGAGAGAAGTGGAGAGGGGTAGGGGAGAGAGATGGAGAGCAGCTTGCATCTGCCACACCAAGGAATCGTCAACTCTGCCACACCGAGGAAACGACAACTCTGCCACACCGAGGAAGCGTCAACTCTGCCACACGAGGAATCATCAATTCAACCCCACTCAGCTATCTTCTGTCTCATTATTCAGCTAGTCACATCAGCCTCAGTGCTGCAGGCACACAAAACACACAATACAACATACACACACACACACACACACACAACACACAACACACAGACACAGACACACACTGTCAGTCTTCTAATTGTCTGCATTAATGTAATACTCCATTCTTCAACTGTAATCAATCTATTTACCACACCACCAGGTATATTTACCAGACTTGGTTGATCTCATCCTTAAAGGAAACTCCATCCCAAAACTATATTTGGGTATTTGTTTCATTAGTCCATTGTTGATATAGTCCCAAAATGTGTTGCATGTCATGAAGTTTTGAAGATATGTAACTTTCAATATACATAAACCATTCCCATATGATGCGTTTTGCATAATACAGACATCATGTCGGTAATCAAGTTTTGAAGATATGTAACTATTCAAATACAGATATCCTTCCTGCATGATACATTTTGCATGAGATGTTTTACATATCTTCAACATTTAATTGGGAGTGTTTTGGGAGTTTTTTGACTACTCTGGTTAGTGCAATACTTGGGAGTGTTTTGACTGGTCTAGTTAGTGGTAATACTTGGGAATGTTTTGACTGGTCTAGTTAGTGGTAATACTTGGGAGTGTTTTGACTGGTCTAGTTAGTGGTAATACTTGGGAGTGTTTTGACTGGTCTCTTAGTTGTAACACTTCGGAGTGTTTTGACTGATCTAGTTAGTGGTAATACTTGAGAGGGTTTTGACTGGTCTAGTTAGTGGTAATACTTGGGAGTGTTTTGACTGGTGTAGTTAGTGGTAATACTTGGGAGTGTTTTGACTGGTCTAGTTAGTGGTAATCCTTGGGAGTGTTTTGACTGGTCTAGTTAGTGGTAATGCTTGGGAGTGTTTTGACTGATCTAGTTAGTGGTAATACTTGAGAGTGTTTTGACTGGTCTAGTTAGTGGTAACACTTGGGAGTGTTTTGACTGGTGTAGTTAGTGGTAATACTTGGGAGTGTTTTGACTGGTCTAGTTAGTGGTAATCCTTGGGAGTGTTTTGACTGGTCTAGTTAGTGGTAATACTTGGGAGTGTTTTGACTGGTTTACTTAGTTGTAATACTTGGGAGTGCTTTGACTGGTCTCTCAGTGGTAATACTTGGGAGTGTTTTGACTGGTGTAGTTAGTGGTAATACTTGGGAGTGTTTTGACTGGTCTCTCATTGGTAACACTTGGGAGTGTTTTGACTGGTCTAGTTAGTGGTAATAATTGGGAGTGTTTTGACTGGTCTAGTTAGTGGTAATACTTGGGAATGTTTTGACTGGTCTAGTTAGTGGTAATACTTGGGAGTGTTTTGACTGGTCTAGTTAGTGGTAATACTTGGGAGTGTTTTGACTGGTCTAGTTAGTGGTAATACTTGGGAATGTTTTGACTGGTCTAGTTAGTGGTAATACTTGGGAGTGTTTTGATTGGTTTAGTTAGTGGTAATACTTGGGAGTGCTTTGACTGGTCTAGTTAGTGGTAATACTTGGGAGTGCTTTGACTGGTCTAGTTAATACTTTGGAGTGTTTTGACTGGTCTCTTAGTGGTAACACTTGGGAGTGTTTTGACTGGTCTAGTTAGTGGTAATACTTGGGAGTGTTTTGACTGGTCTAGTTAGTGGTAATACTTGGGAGTGTTTTGACTGGTCTAGTTAGTTGTAATACTTGGGAGTGTTTTGACTGGTGTAGTTAGTGGTAACACTTGGGAGTTTTTTGACTGGTCTAGTTAGTGGTAATACTTGGGAGTGTTTTGACTGGTCTCTCATTGGTAACACTTGGGAGTGTTTTGACTGGTCTAGTTAGTGGTAATACTTGGGAGTGTTTTGACTGGTCTATTTAGTGGTTATACTTGGGAGTGCTTGACTGGTCTAGTTAGTGGTAATACTTGCGGGTGCTTTGACTGGTCTAGTTAGTGGTAATACTTGGGAGTGTTTTGACTGGTCTAGTTAGTGGTAATACTTGGGAGTGTTTTGACTGGTCTAGTTAGTGGTAATACTTGGGAGTGTTTTGACTGGTCTCTCATTGGTAACACTTGGGAGTGCTTTGACTGGTCTAGTTAGTGGTAATAATTGGGAGTGTTTTGACTGGTCTAGTTAGTGGTAATACTTGGGAATGTTTTGACTGGTCTAGTTAGTGGTAATACTTGGGAGTGTTTTGACTGGTCTAGTTAGTGGTAATACTTGGGAGTGTTTTGACTGGTCTAGTTAGTGGTAATACTTGGGAATGTTTTGACTGGTCTAGTTAGTGGTAATACTTGGGAGTGTTTTGACTGGTCTAGTTAGTGGTAATACTTGGGAGTGCTTTGACTGGTCTAGTTAGTGGTAATACTTGGGAGTGCTTTGACTGGTCTAGTTAATACTTTGGAGTGTTTTGACTGGTCTCTTAGTGGTAACACTTGGGAGTGTTTTGACTGGTCTAGTTAGTGGTAATACTTGGGAGTGTTTTGACTGGTCTAGTTAGTGGTAATACTTGGGAGTGTTTTGACTGGTCTAGTTAGTTGTAATACTTGGGAGTGTTTTGACTGGTGTAGTTAGTGGTAACACTTGGGAGTTTTTTGACTGGTCTAGTTAGTGGTAATACTTGGGAGTGCTTTGACTGGTCTCTCATTGGTAACACTTGGGAGTGTTTTGACTGGTCTAGTTAGTGGTAATACTTGGGAGTGTTTTGACTGGTCTAGTTAGTGGTTATACTTGGGAGTGCTTGACTGGTCTAGTTAGTGGTAATACTTGCGGGTGCTTTGACTGGTCTAGTTAGTGGTAATACTTTGGAGTGTTTTGACTGGTCTAGTTAATACTTTGGAGTGTTTTGACTGGTCTCTTAGTGGTAATACTTGGGAGTGTTTTGACTGGTCTAGTTAGTAGTAATACTTGGGAGTGTTTTGACTGGTCTAGTTAGTGGTAATACATGGGAATGTTTTGACTGGTCTAGTTAGTGGTAATACTTGGGAGTTTTTTGACTGGTCTAGTTTGTGGTAATACTTGGGAATGTTTTGACTGGTCTAGTTAGTGGTAATACTTGCGGGTGCTTTGACTGGTCTAGTTAGTGGTAATACTTGGGAATGTTTTGACTGGTCTAGTTAGTGGTAATACTTGGGAATGTTTTGACTGGTCTAGTTAGTGGTAATACTTGAGAGTGTTTTGACTGGTCTAGTTAGTGGTAATACTTGGGAGTGTTTTGACTGGTCTAGTTAGTGGTAATACTTGGGAATGTTTTGACTGGTCTAGTTAGTGGTAAGACTTGGGAATGTTTTGACTGGTCTAGTTAGTGGTAATACTTGGGAGTGTTTTGACTGGTCTAGTTAGTGGTAATACTTGGGAGTGTTTTGACTGGTCTAGTTAGTGGTAACATATGAGTTTGTCCTTTTGATAATAGGAATAAGGAAGAAAGGCAGGTGTGGGCAGGTTCTTGTCAGACTGTCTGTGTGTTGAACAATGTGGGTGGGAGGGTGTGAATGAAAGTGACCACCTCAGGGTACACAGTGATGCAGCAATATGTTGAGGATCACTGATGGTCAGGAGGAGAGGGGGCATCAGAACCACAGCCAGAGTGCCCAGCAGTGGTCTGGAGTAAGGGCAAGACAGGGCAAGGGGAGGAGAGAGGACAGAATTGGAGAGGAGAGGAGAGAAGAGATGAAAGAAGTGGAGAGGGGAGAGGGGAGAGGAGAGAAGTGGAGAGGAGAGGAGAGGAGAGAAGTGGAGAGGGGGAGGGGAGAGAGATGGAGAGCAGCTTGCATCTGCCACACCAAGGAAGCGTCAACTCTGCCACATCGAGGAAACGACAACTCTGCCACACCGAGGAAGCATCAACTCTGCCACACGAGGAATCATCAATTCAACCCCACTCAGCTATCTTCTGTCTCATTATTCAGCTAGTAACATCAGCCTCAGTGCTGCAGGCACACACAACACACAATACAACATACACACACACACACACACACACACACAAACACACACAACACACAACACACAGACACAGACACACACTGTCAGTTTTCTAATTGTCTGCATTAATGTAATACTCCATTCTTCAACTGTAATCAATCTATTTACCACACCACCAGGTATATTTACCAGACTTGGTTGATCTCATCCTTAAAGGAAAACTCCACCCCAAAACTATATTTGGGTATTTGTTTCATTAGTCCATTGTTGATATAGTCCCAAAATGTGTTGCATGTCATGAAGTTTTGAAGATATGTAACTTCCAATATACATAAATCATTCCCATATGATGCGTTTTGCATAATACAGACATCATGTCAGTAGTCAAGTTTTGAAGATATGTAACTATTCCAATACAGATATCCTTCCTGCATGATACATTTTGCATGAGATGTTTTACATATCTCCAACATATAATTGGGAGTGTTTTGGGGAGTTTTTTGACTACTCTGGTTAGTGGTAATACTTGAGAGTGTTTTGACTGATCTCTTAGTGGTAACAGTTCGGAGTGTTTTGACTGATCTAGTTAGTGGTAATACTTGGGAGTGTTTTGACTGGTCTCTCAGTGGTAATACTTGGGAGTGTTTTGACTGGTGTAGTTAGTGGTAATACTTGGGAGTGTTTTGACTGATCTAGTTAGTGGTAATACTTGGGAGTGTTTTGACTGGTCTAGTTAGTGGTAATACTTGGGAGTGTTTTGACTGATCTAGTTAGTGGTAATACTTGGGAGTGTTTTGACTGGTCTCTCAGTGGTAATACTTGGGAGTGTTTTGACTGGTGTAGTTAGTGGTAATATTTGGGAGTGTTTTGACAGGTCTAGTTAGTGGTAATCCTTGGGAGTGTTTTGACTGGTCTAGTTAGTGGTAATACTTGGGAGTGTTTTGACTGGTCTAGTTAGTTGTAATACTTGGGAGTGTTTTGACTGGTGTAGTTAGTGGTAACACTTGGGAGTTTTTTGACTGGTCTAGTTAGTAGTAATACTTTGGAGTGCTTTGTCTGTTCTAGTTAGTGTTAATACTTGGGAGTGTTTTGACTAGTCTAGTTAATACTTTGGAGTGTTTTGACTGGTCTCTTAGTGGTAACACTTGGGAGTGTTTTGACTGGTCTAATTAGTGGTAATAATTGGGAGTGTTTTGACTGGTCTAGTTAGTGGTAATACTTGGGAATGTTTTGACTGGTCTAGTTAGTGGTAATACTTGGGAGTGTTTTGACTGGTCCAGTTAGTGGTAACATATGAGTTTGTCCTTTTGATAATAGGAATAAGGAAGAAAGGCAGGTGTGGGCAGGGTGCTTGTCAGACTGTCTGTGTGTTGAACAATGTGGGTGGGAGGGTGTGAATGAATGTGACCTCCTCAGGGTACACAGTGATGCAGCAATATGTTGATGATCACTGATGGTCAGGAGGAGAGGGGGCATCAGAACCACAGCCAGAGTGCCCAGCAGTGGTCTGGAGTAAGGGCAAGACAAGGCAAGGGGAGGAGAGAGGACATAATTGGAGAGGAGAGGAGAGAAGAGATGAAAGGAGTGGAGAGGGGAGAGGGGAGAGGAGAGAAGTGGAGAGGAGAGGAGAGGAGAGAAGTGGAGAGGGGAAGGGGAAAGAGATGGAGAGCAGCTTGCATCTGCCACACCAAGGAATCGTCAACTCTGCCACACCGAGGAAACGACAACTCTGCCACACCGAGGAAGCGTCAACTCTGCCACACGAGGAATCATCAATTCAACCCCACTCAGCTATCTTCTGTCTCATTATTCAGCTAGTCACATCAGCCTCAGTGCTGCAGGCACACAAAACACACAATACAACATACACACACACACACACACACAACACACAACACACAGACACAGACACACACTGTCAGTCTTCTAATTGTCTGCATTAATGTAATACTCCATTCTTCAGCTGTAATCAATCTATTTACCACACCACCAGGCATATTTACCAGACTTGGTTGATCTCATCCTTAAAGGAAAACTCCACCCCAAAACTATATTTGGGTATTTGTTTCATTAGTCCTTTGTTGATATAGTCCCAAAATGTGTTGCATGTCATGAAGTTTTGAAGATATGTAACTTTCAATATACATAAATCATTCCCATATGATGCGTTTTGCAGAATGCAGACATCATGTCAGTAAAAATGTTTTGAAGATATGTAACTATTCAAATACAGTATCCTTCCCGCATGATACATTTTGCATGAGATGTTTTACATATCTTCAACATTTAATTGGGAGTGTTTTGGGAGTTTTTTGACTAGTCTGGTTAGTGGTAATACTTGGGAGTGTTTTGACTGATCTCTAAGTAGTAACACTTCGGAGTGTTTTGACTGATCTAGTTAGTGGTAATACTTGGGAGTGTTTTGACTGGTCTAGTTAGTAGTAACACTTCGGAGTGTTTTGACTGCTCTAGTTAGTGGTAATACTTGGGAGTGTTTTGACTGGTCTAGTTAGTGGTAATACTTGGGAATGTTTTGACTGGTCTAGTTAGTGGTAATACTTGGGAATGTTTTGACTGGTCTAGTTAGTGGTAATACTTGCGGGTGCTTTGACTGATCTAGTTAGTGGTAACACTTGGGAGTGCTTTGTCTGGTCTAGTTAGTGGTAATACTTGGGAGTGTTTTGACTGGTCTAGTTAATACTTTGGAGTGTTTTGACTGGTCTAGTTAGTAGTAATACTTGGGAGTGTTTTGACTGGTCTAGTTAGTGGTAATACTTGGGAATGTTTTGACTGGTCTAGTTAGTGGT
Source organism: Coregonus ussuriensis (assembly GCA_031479575.1). NCBI lineage: Eukaryota > Metazoa > Chordata > Actinopteri > Salmoniformes > Salmonidae > Coregonus > Coregonus ussuriensis. Next base: position 4,390,391 of record CM062482.1, on the reverse strand, counting down.
AATACTTGGGAGTTTTTTGACTGGTCTAGTTTGTGGTAATACTTGGAAATGTTTTGACTGGTCTAGTTAGTTGTAATACTTGGGAGTGTTTTGACTGGTGTAGTTAGTGGTAACACTTGGGAGTTTTTTGACTGGTCTAGTTAGTAGTAATACTTTGGAGTGCTTTGTCTGTTCTAGTTAGTGTTAATACTTGGGAGTGTTTTGACTAGTCTAGTTAATACTTTGGAGTGTTTTGACTGGTCTCTTAGTGGTAACACTTGGGAGTGTTTTGACTGGTCTAATTAGTGGTAATAATTGGGAGTGTTTTGACTGGTCTAGTTAGTGGTAATACTTGGGAATGTTTTGACTGGTCTAGTTAGTGGTAATACTTGGGAGTGTTTTGACTGGTCCAGTTAGTGGTAACATATGAGTTTGTCCTTTTGATAATAGGAATAAGGAAGAAAGGCAGGTGTGGGCAGGGTGCTTGTCAGACTGTCTGTGTGTTGAACAATGTGGGTGGGAGGGTGTGAATGAATGTGACCTCCTCAGGGTACACAGTGATGCAGCAATATGTTGATGATCACTGATGGTCAGGAGGAGAGGGGGCATCAGAACCACAGCCAGAGTGCCCAGCAGTGGTCTGGAGTAAGGGCAAGACAAGGCAAGGGGAGGAGAGAGGACATAATTGGAGAGGAGAGGAGAGAAGAGATGAAAGGAGTGGAGAGGGGAGAGGGGAGAGGAGAGAAGTGGAGAGGAGAGGAGAGGAGAGAAGTGGAGAGGGGAAGGGGAAAGAGATGGAGAGCAGCTTGCATCTGCCACACCAAGGAATCGTCAACTCTGCCACACCGAGGAAACGACAACTCTGCCACACCGAGGAAGCGTCAACTCTGCCACACGAGGAATCATCAATTCAACCCCACTCAGCTATCTTCTGTCTCATTATTCAGCTAGTCACATCAGCCTCAGTGCTGCAGGCACACAAAACACACAATACAACATACACACACACACACACACACAACACACAACACACAGACACAGACACACACTGTCAGTCTTCTAATTGTCTGCATTAATGTAATACTCCATTCTTCAGCTGTAATCAATCTATTTACCACACCACCAGGCATATTTACCAGACTTGGTTGATCTCATCCTTAAAGGAAAACTCCACCCCAAAACTATATTTGGGTATTTGTTTCATTAGTCCTTTGTTGATATAGTCCCAAAATGTGTTGCATGTCATGAAGTTTTGAAGATATGTAACTTTCAATATACATAAATCATTCCCATATGATGCGTTTTGCAGAATGCAGACATCATGTCAGTAAAAATGTTTTGAAGATATGTAACTATTCAAATACAGTATCCTTCCCGCATGATACATTTTGCATGAGATGTTTTACATATCTTCAACATTTAATTGGGAGTGTTTTGGGAGTTTTTTGACTAGTCTGGTTAGTGGTAATACTTGGGAGTGTTTTGACTGATCTCTAAGTAGTAACACTTCGGAGTGTTTTGACTGATCTAGTTAGTGGTAATACTTGGGAGTGTTTTGACTGGTCTAGTTAGTAGTAACACTTCGGAGTGTTTTGACTGCTCTAGTTAGTGGTAATACTTGGGAGTGTTTTGACTGGTCTAGTTAGTGGTAATACTTGGGAATGTTTTGACTGGTCTAGTTAGTGGTAATACTTGGGAATGTTTTGACTGGTCTAGTTAGTGGTAATACTTGCGGGTGCTTTGACTGATCTAGTTAGTGGTAACACTTGGGAGTGCTTTGTCTGGTCTAGTTAGTGGTAATACTTGGGAGTGTTTTGACTGGTCTAGTTAATACTTTGGAGTGTTTTGACTGGTCTAGTTAGTAGTAATACTTGGGAGTGTTTTGACTGGTCTAGTTAGTGGTAATACTTGGGAATGTTTTGACTGGTCTAGTTAGTGGTAATACTTGGGAGTTTTTTGACTGGTCTAGTTTGTGGTAATACTTGGAAATGTTTTGACTGGTCTAGTTAGTGGTAATACTTGCAGGTGCTTTGACTGGTCTAGTTAGTGGTAATACTTGGGAGTGCTTTGACTGGTCTAGTTAGGGGTAATACTTGGGAGTGCTTTGACTGGTCTAGTTAATACTTTGTAATGTTTTGACTGGTCTCTTATTGGTAACACTTGGGAGTGTTTTGACTGGTCTAGTTAGTGGTAATACTTGGGAATGTTTTGACTGGTCTAGTTAGTGGTAATACTTGGGAATGTTTTGACTGGTCTAGTTAGTGGTAAGACTTGGGAGTGTTTTGACTGGTCTAGTTAGTTGTAAAACTTGGGAGTGTTTTGACTGGTGTAGTTAGTGGTAACACTTGGGAGTTTTTTGACTGGTCTATTTAGTAGTAATACATGGAAGTGTTTTGACTGGTCTCTCATTGGTAACACTTGGGAGTGTTTTGACTGGTCTAGTTAGTGGTAATACTTGGGAGTGTTTTGACTGGTCTAGTTAGTGGTAATACCTGGGAATGTTTTGACTGGTCTAGTTAGTGGTAATACTTGCGGGTGCTTTGACTGATCTAGTTAGTGGTAATACTTGGGAGTGCTTTGTCTGGTCTAGTTAGTGGTAATACTTGGGAGTGTTTTGACTGGTCTAGTTAATATTTTGGAGTGTTTTGACTGGTCTCTTAGTGGTAACACTTGGGAGTGTTTTGACTGGTCTAGTTAGTGGTAATAATTGGGAGTGTTTTGACTGGTCTAGTTAGTGGTAATACTTGGGAATGTTTTGACTGGTCTAGTTAGTGGTAATACTTGCGGGTGCTTTGACTGGTCTAGTTAGTGGTAATACTTGGGAGTGCTTTGACTGGTCTAGTTAGTGGTAATACTTGGGAGTGCTTTGACTGGTCTAGTTAATACTTTGGAGTGTTTTGACTGGTCTCTTAGTGGTAACACTTGGGAGTGTTTTGACTGGTCTAGTTAGTGGTAATACTTGGGAATGTTTTGACTGGTCTAGTTAGTGGTAATACTTGGGAATGTTTTGACTGGTCTAGTTAGTGGTAATACTTGGGAGTGTTTTGACTGGTCTAGTTAGTAGTAACACTTCGGAGTGTTTTGACTGCTCTAGTTAGTGGTAATACTTGGGAGTGTTTTGACTGGTCTAGTTAGTGGTAATACTTGGGAATGTTTTGACTGGTCTAGTTAGTGGTAATACTTGGGAATGTTTTGACTGGTCTAGTTAGTGGTAATACTTGGGAATGTTTTGACTGGTCTAGTTAGTGGTAATACTTGCGGGTGCTTTGACTGATCTAGTTAGTGGTAATCCTTGGGAGTGTTTTGACTGGTCTAGTTAGTGGTAATACTTGGGAGTGTTTTGACTGGTCTAGTTAGTGGTAATACTTGGGAATGTTTTGACTGGTCTAGTTAGTGGTAATACTTGCGGGTGCTTTGACTGATCTAGTTAGTGGTAACACTTGTGAGTGCTTTGTCTGGTCTAGTTAGTGGTAATACTTGGGAGTGTTTTGACTGGTCTAGTTAATACTTTGGAGTGTTTTGACTGGTCTAGTTAGTAGTAATACTTGGGAGTGTTTTGACTGGTCTAGTTAGTGGTAATACTTGGGAATGTTTTGACTGGTCTAGTTAGTGGTAATACTTGGGAGTTTTTTGACTGGTCTAGTTTGTGGTAATACTTGGAAATGTTTTGACTGGTCTAGTTAGTGGTAATACTTGCAGGTGCTTTGACTAGTCTAGTTAGTGGTAATACTTGGGAGTGCTTTGACTGGTCTAGTTAGTGGTAATACTTGGGAGTGATTTGACTGGTCTAGTTAATACTTTGTAATGTTTTGACTGGTCTCTTATTGGTAACACTTGGGAGTGTTTTGACTGGTCTAGTTAGTGGTAATACTTGGGAATGTTTTGACTGGTCTAGTTAGTGGTAATACTTGGGAATGTTTTGACTGGTCTAGTTAGTGGTAAGACTTGGGAGTGTTTTGACTGGTCTAGTTAGTTGTAATACTTGGGAGTGTTTTGACTGGTGTAGTTAGTGGTAACACTTGGGAGTTTTTTGACTGGTCTATTTAGTAGTAATACTTGGAAGTGTTTTGACTGGTCTCTCATTGGTAACACTTGGGAGTGTTTTGACTGGTCTAGTTAGTGGTAATACTTGGGAGTGTTTTGACTGGTCTAGTTAGTGGTAATACCTGGGAATGTTTTGACTGGTCTAGTTAGTGGTAATACTTGCGGGTGCTTTGACTGATCTAGTTAGTGGTAATACTTGGGAGTGCTTTGTCTGGTCTAGTTAGTGGTAATACTTGGGAGTGTTTTGACTGGTCTAGTTAATATTTTGGAGTGTTTTGACTGGTCTCTTAGTGGTAACACTTGGGAGTGTTTTGACTGGTCTAGTTAGTGGTAATAATTGGGAGTGTTTTGACTGGTCTAGTTAGTGGTAATACTTGGGAATGTTTTGACTGGTCTAGTTAGTGGTAATACTTGGGAGTTTTTTGACTGGTCTAGTTAGTGGTAATACTTGGGAATGTTTTGACTGGTCTAGTTAGTGGTAATACTTGCGGGTGCTTTGACTGGTCTAGTTAGTGGTAATACTTGGGTGTGCTTTGACTGGTCTAGTTAGTGGTAATACTTGGGAGTGCTTTGACTGGTCTAGTTAATACTTTGGAGTGTTTTGACTGGTCTCTTAGTGGTAACACTTGGGAGTGTTTTGACTGGTCTAGTTAGTGGTAATACTTGGGAATGTTTTGACTGGTCTAGTTAGTGGTAATACTTGGGAATGTTTTGACTGGTCTAGTTAGTGGTAATACTTGGGAGTGTTTTGACTGGTCTAGTTAGTGGAAACATATGAGTTTGTCCTTTTGATAATAGGAATAAGGAAGAAAGGCAGGTGTGGGCAGGGTGCTTGTCAGACTGTCTGTGTGTTGAACAATGTGGGTGGGAGGGTGTTAATGAATGTGACCACCTCAGGGTACAAAGTGATGCAGCAATATGTTGAGGATCACTGATGGTCAGGAGGAGAGGGGGCATCACGACCACAGCCAGAGTGCCCAGTAGTGGTCTGGAGTAAGGGCAAGACTGGGCAAGGGAAGGAGAGAGGACAGAATTGGAGAGGAGAGGAGAGAAGAGATGAAAGAAGTGGAGAGGGGAGAGGGGAGAGGAGAGACGTGGAGAGGAGAGGAGAGGAGAGGAGAGAAGTGGAGAGGGGGAGGGGAGAGAGATGGAGAGCAGCTTGCATCTGCCACACCAAGGAATCGTCAACTCTGCCACACCGAGGAAACGACAACTCTGCCACACCGAGGAAACGACAACTCTGCCACAACGAGGAAACGACAACTCTGCCACACCGAGGAAACGACAACTCTGCCACACCGAGGAAGCGTCAACTCTGCCACACCGAGGAAACGACAACTCTGCCACACCGAGGAAGCGTCAACTCTGCCACACGAGGAATCATCAATTCAACCCCACTCAGCTATCTTCTGTCTCATTATTCAGCTAGTCACATCAGCCTCAGTGCTGCAGGCACACACAACACACAATACAACATACACACACACACACACAACACACAACACACAGACACAGAAACACACTGTCAGTCTTCTAATTGTCTGCATTAATGTAATACTCCATTCTTCAGCTGTAATCAATCTATTTACCACACCACCAGGTATATTTACCAGACTTGGTTGATCTCATCCTTAAAGGACAAATCCACCCCAAAACTATATTTGGGTATTTGTTTCATTAGTCCATTGTTGATATAGTCCCAAAATGTGTTGCATGTCATGAAGTTTTGAAGATATGTAACTTTCAATATACATAAATCATTCCCATATGATGCGTTTTGCATAATACAGACATCATGTCAGTAATCAAGTTTTGAAGATATGTAACTATTCAAATACAGTCCCCTTCCCGCTTGATACATTTTGCATGAGATGTTTTACATATCTTCAACATTTAATTGGGAGTGTTTTGGGAGTTTTTTGACTATTCTGGTTAGTGGTAATACTTGGGAGTGTTTTGACTGATCTCTTAGTGGTAACACTTCGGAGTGTTTTGACTGATCTAGTTAGTGGTAATACTTGGGAGTGTTTTGACTGGTCTCTCAGTGGTAATACTTGGGAGTGTTTTGACTGGTGTAGTTAGTGCTACTACTTGGGAATGTTTTGACTGGTCTAGTTAGTGGTAATACTTGGGAGTGTTTTGACTGGTCTAGTTAGTGGTAATACTTGGGAATGTTTTGACTGGTCTAGTTAGTGGTAATACTTGCGGGTGCTTTGACTGATCTAGTTAGTGGTAACACTTGGGAGTGCTTTGTCTGGTCTAGTTAGTGGTAATACTTGGGAGTGTTTTGACTGGTCTAGTTAATACTTTGGAGTGTTTTGACTGGTCTAGTTAGTAGTAATACTTGGGAGTGTTTTGACTGGTCTAGTTAGTGGTAATACTTGGGAATGTTTTGACTGGTCTAGTTAGTGGTAATACTTGGGAGTTTTTTGACTGGTCTAGTTTGTGGTAATACTTGGAAATGTTTTGACTGGTCTAGTTAGTGGTAATACTTGCAGGTGCTTTGACTGGTCTAGTTAGTGGTAATACTTGGGAGTGCTTTGACTGGTCTAGTTAGTGGTAATACTTGGGAGTGATTTGACTGGTCTAGTTAATACTTTGTAATGTTTTGACTGGTCTCTTATTGGTAACACTTGGGAGTGTTTTGACTGGTCTAGTTAGTGGTAATACTTGGGAATGTTTTGACTGGTCTAGTTAGTGGTAATACTTGGGAATGTTTTGACTGGTCTAGTTAGTGGTAAGACTTGGGAGTGTTTTGACTGGTCTAGTTAGTTGTAATACTTGGGAGTGTTTTGACTGGTGTAGTTAGTGGTAACACTTGGGAGTTTTTTGACTGGTCTATTTAGTAGTAATACTTGGAAGTGTTTTGACTGGTCTCTCATTGGTAACACTTGGGAGTGTTTTGACTGGTCTAGTTAGTGGTAATACTTGGGAGTGTTTTGACTGGTCTAGTTAGTGGTAATACCTGGGAATGTTTTGACTGGTCTAGTTAGTGGTAATACTTGCGGGTGCTTTGACTGATCTAGTTAGTGGTAATACTTGGGAGTGCTTTGTCTGGTCTAGTTAGTGGTAATACTTGGGAGTGTTTTGACTGGTCTAGTTAATATTTTGGAGTGTTTTGACTGGTCTCTTAGTGGTAACACTTGGGAGTGTTTTGACTGGTCTAGTTAGTGGTAATAATTGGGAGTGTTTTGACTGGTCTAGTTAGTGGTAATACTTGGGAATGTTTTGACTGGTCTAGTTAGTGGTAATACTTGGGAGTTTTTTGACTGGTCTAGTTAGTGGTAATACTTGGGAATGTTTTGACTGGTCTAGTTAGTGGTAATACTTGCGGGTGCTTTGACTGGTCTAGTTAGTGGTAATACTTGGGTGTGCTTTGACTGGTCTAGTTAGTGGTAATACTTGGGAGTGCTTTGACTGGTCTAGTTAATACTTTGGAGTGTTTTGACTGGTCTCTTAGTGGTAACACTTGGGAGTGTTTTGACTGGTCTAGTTAGTGGTAATACTTGGGAATGTTTTGACTGGTCTAGTTAGTGGTAATACTTGGGAATGTTTTGACTGGTCTAGTTAGTGGTAATACTTGGGAGTGTTTTGACTGGTCTAGTTAGTGGAAACATATGAGTTTGTCCTTTTGATAATAGGAATAAGGAAGAAAGGCAGGTGTGGGCAGGGTGCTTGTCAGACTGTCTGTGTGTTGAACAATGTGGGTGGGAGGGTGTTAATGAATGTGACCACCTCAGGGTACAAAGTGATGCAGCAATATGTTGAGGATCACTGATGGTCAGGAGGAGAGGGGGCATCACGACCACAGCCAGAGTGCCCAGTAGTGGTCTGGAGTAAGGGCAAGACAGGGCAAGGGAAGGAGAGAGGACAGAATTGGAGAGGAGAGGAGAGAAGAGATGAAAGAAGTGGAGAGGGGAGAGGGGAGAGGAGAGACGTGGAGAGGAGAGGAGAGGAGAGGAGAGAAGTGGAGAGGGGGAGGGGAGAGAGATGGAGAGCAGCTTGCATCTGCCACACCAAGGAATCGTCAACTCTGCCACACCGAGGAAACGACAACTCTGCCACACCGAGGAAACGACAACTCTGCCACAACGAGGAAACGACAACTCTGCCACACCGAGGAAACGACAACTCTGCCACACCGAGGAAGCGTCAACTCTGCCACACCGAGGAAACGACAACTCTGCCACACCGAGGAAGCGTCAACTCTGCCACACGAGGAATCATCAATTCAATCCCACTCAGCTATCTTCTGTCTCATTATTCAGCTAGTCACATCAGCCTCAGTGCTGCAGGCACACACAACACACAATACAACATACACACACACACACACACAACACACAACACACAGACACAGAAACACACTGTCAGTCTTCTAATTGTCTGCATTAATGTAATACTCCATTCTTCAGCTGTAATCAATCTATTTACCACACCACCAGGTACATTTACCAGACTTGGTTGATCTCATCCTTAAAGGACAAATCCACCCCAAAACTATATTTGGGTATTTGTTTCATTAGTCCATTGTTGATATAGTCCCAAAATGTGTTGCATGTCATGAAGTTTTGAAGATATGTAACTTTCAATATACATAAATCATTCCCATATGATGCGTTTTGCATAATACAGACATCATGTCAGTAATCAAGTTTTGAAGATATGTAACTATTCAAATACAGTCCCCTTCCCGCTTGATACATTTTGCATGAGATGTTTTACATATCTTCAACATTTAATTGGGAGTGTTTTGGGAGTTTTTTGACTATTCTGGTTAGTGGTAATACTTGGGAGTGTTTTGACTGATCTCTTAGTGGTAACACTTCGGAGTGTTTTGACTGATCTAGTTAGTGGTAATACTTGGGAGTGTTTTGACTGGTCTCTCAGTGGTAATACTTGGGAGTGTTTTGACTGGTGTAGTTAGTGCTACTACTTGGGAATGTTTTGACTGGTCTAGTTAGTGGTAATACTTGGGAGTGTCTTGACTGGTCTAGTTAGTGGTAATCCTTGGGAGTGTTTTGACTGGTCTAGTTAGTGTTAATACTTGGGAGTGTTTTGACTGGTCTAGTTAGTTGTAATACTTGGGAGTGTTTTGACTGGTGTAGTTAGTGGTAACACTTGGGAGTTTTTTGACTGGTCTAGTTAGTAGTAATACTTGGGAGTGTTTTGACTGGTCTCTCATTGGTAACACTTGGGAGTGTTTTGACTGGTCTAGTTAGTGGTAATACTTGGGAGTGTTTTGACTGGTCTAGTTAGTGGTTATACTTGGGAGTGCTTGACTGGTCTAGTTAGTGGTAATACTTGCGGGTGCTTTGACTGGTCTAGTTAGTGGTAATACTTTGGAGTGCTTTGTCTGTTCTAGTTAGTGGTAATACTTGGGAGTGTTTTGACTGGTCTAGTTAATACTTGGGAGTGTTTTGACTGGTCTCTCATTGGTAACACTTGGGAGTGTTTTGACTGGTCTAGTTAGTGGTAATACTTGGGAGTGTTTTGACTGGTCTAGTTAGTGGTTATACTTGGGAGTGCTTGACTGGTCTAGTTAGTGGTAATACTTGCGGGTGCTTTGACTGGTCTAGTTAGTGGTAATACTTTGGAGTGCTTTGTCTGTTCTAGTTAGTGGTAATACTTGGGAGTGTTTTGACTGGTCTAGTTAATACTTTGGAGTGTTTTGACTGGTCTCTTAGTGGTAATACTTGGGAGTGTTTTGAATGGTCTAGTTAGTAGTAATACTTGGGAGTGTTTTGACTGGTCTAGTTAGTGGTAATACTTGGGAATGTTTTGACTGGTCTAGTTAGTGGTAATACTTGGGAGTTTTTTGACTGGTCTAGTTAGTAGTAATACTTGGGAGTGTTTTGACTGGTCTAGTTAGTGGTAATACTTGGGAATGTTTTGACTGGTCTAGTTAGTGGTAATACTTGGGAGTTTTTTGACTGGTCTAGTTTGTGGTAATACTTGGGAATGTTTTGACTGGTCTAGTTAGTGGTAATACTTGCAGGTGCTTTGATTGGTCTAGTTAGTGGTAATACTTGGGAGTGCTTTGACTAGTCTAGTTAGTGGTAATACTTGGGAGTGCTTTGACTGGTCTAGTTAATACTTTGGAATGTTTTGACTGGTCTCTTATTGGTAACACTTGGGAGTGTTTTGACTGGTCTAGTTAGTGGTAATACTTGGGAATGTTTTGACTGGTCTAGTTAGTGGTAATACTTGGGAATGTTTTGACTGGTCTAGTTAGTGGTAAGACTTGGGAGTGTTTTGACTGGTCTAGTTAGTGGTAATACTTGGGAATGTTTTGACTGGTCTAGTTAGTGGTAACATATGAGTTTGTCCTTTAGATAATAGGAATAAGGAAGAAAGGCATGTGTGGTCAGGGTGCTTGTCAGACTGTCTGTGTGTTGAACAATGTGGGTGGGAGGGTGTGAATGAATGTGACCACCTCAGGGTACACAGTGATGCAGCAATATGTTGAGGATCACTGATGGTCAGGAGGAGAGGGGACATATAGTAGTATAGTATAGTATGCCATTTAGCAGACGCTTTTATCCAAAGCGACTTACAGTCATGCGTGCATAAATTGTTTTTGTGTATGGGGTGGTCCCGGGGATCGAACCCACTACCTTGGCGTTACAAGCGCCGTGCTCTACCAGCTGAGCTACAGAGGACCACATCACAACCACAGCCAGAGTGCCCAGCAGTGGTCTGGAGTAAGGGCAAGACAGGGCAAGGGGAGGAGAGAGGACAGAATTGGAGAGGAGAGGAGAGAAGAGATGAAAGAAGTGGAGAGGGGAGAGGGGAGAGGAGATAAGTGGAGAGGAGAGGAGAGAAGTGGAGAGGGGGAGCGGAGAGAGATGGAGAGCAGCTTGCATCTGCCACACCGAGGAAGCGTCAACTCTGCCACACGAGGAATCATCAATTCAACCCCACTCAGCTATCTTCTGTCTCATTATTCAGCTAGTCACATCAGCCTCAGTGCTGCAGGCACACACAACACACAATACAACATACACACACACATACAACACACAACACACAGACACACACTGTCAGTATCAGGACAAGGAAGGGAAGCACAGGGGGAGGGAGAGGAGAGTCCATTATCTGAAGCGGTATTTTTTAGCTTTTCTTGCCAACGCTTATCAGACTACACATGAACCAGTGGAACCTAGACCGAGTTTAACACAGTAAACAATGGAATAAAGGTGCTCAGCCAAGTCCGTTCAAATGGATGAAGTCTCATAGAAAGAAAACAACCCGTACCAGAGGAGGCTGGTGGGAGGGGCTGTAGGAGGGACGGGCTCATTGTAATGGCTGGAATGGAATTAATGGGACTGTATCAAACATATGGAAACCACATTGACTCCGTTCCATTAACTCCATTCCAGCCATTACCGTGAGCCCGTCCTCCTACAGCCCCTCCCAACCAGCCTCCTCTGAACCGCACTGTGGGTCTGAACAGTAACAACACTGCACCATGTCTCTCCCACGGAGACAGTGCTCAGACAGACAGACACAGACAGACAGACAGACAGACAGACAGACAGACAGACAGACAGACAGACAGACAGACAGACAGACAGACAGACAGACAGACAGACAGACAGACAGACAGACAGACAGACAGACAGACATACAGACAGACAGTGCTCAGACAGACAGACAGACAGACAGACAGACAGACAGACAGACAGACAGACAGACAGACAGACAGACAGACAGACAGACAGACAGACAGACAGACAGACAGACAGACAGACAGACAGACAGTGCTCAGACAGACAGACAGTGTTCAATCAAGGTGTGTTTTTGAGATCAATTAAACCTGTTGGATGAACTAAACCTGTTGGATTAACTAACCCAGTTAGCTGAACTAAACCTGTTATCTGAACTAAACCTGTTGGCTGAACTAAACCTGTTATCTGAACTAAACCTGTTATCTGAACTAAACCTGTTGGATTAACTAAACCTGTTATCTGAACTAAACCTGTTGGCTGAACTAAACCTGTTATCTGAACTAAACCTGTTGGCTGAACTAAACCAGAGCCATATAGATTTAGTTCATGTATGTATACATTATGCAATATGTAAGGTGCATTCGTAAAGTATCAGACACTTTGACTTTTTCCAAATTTTCCTCTTCAATCCACATGCAATACCCCACAATGACAATGAAAAACCCAAAACTGGTTTTTTGAAATTGTAGCAAATTTATAAAGATTTAAAAAACGGAAATATGACATTTACATAAGTATTCAGACCCATTACTCAGTACTTTGTTGAAGCACCTTTGGTAGCGATTACAGCCTAGAGTATTATTGGGTATGACTCTAAAAGCTTGGCACACCTGCATTTGGGGTGTTTCTCCCATTCTTCTCTGCAGATCTTCTCAAGCTCTGTCAGGTTGGATGGGGAGTGTCGCTGCACAGCTATTTTCAGGTCTCTCCAGAGATGTTTGATCGGGTTCAAGTCCGGGCTCTGACTGGGCCACTCAAGGACATTCAGAGACTTGTCCCGAAGCCACTCCTGCGTTGTCTTGGCTGTGTGCTTAGGGTCGTTGTCCTGTTGGAAGGTCAACCTTTGACCCAGTCTGGGGTCCTGAGCGCTCTGGAGCAGGTTTTCATCAAGGATCTCTCTGTACTTTGCTCCGTTCATCTTTCCCTCGATCCTGACTAGTCTCGCAGTCCCTGCCGCTGAAAAACATCCCCACAGCATGATGATACCATCACCATACTTCACCGTAGGGATGGTGCCAGGTTTCCTCCAGACGTGATGCTTGGCATTCAGGCTAAAGAGTTCAATCTATGGAGGCTTAAATATCCTGATCTAGTGCGGTATATATGGCGGAGACTCAATCAAGCTAGTCGTCTTGACTTCTTTCTTATGTCATTCTCGTTGGCACCAACATTTTCAAAAGTGTTGATAGGGGACAGAATGCGGTCGGACCATCATATTATTGGCATATAAATTACTCTTACTGAATTTCCACGTGGGCGAGGATATTGGAAATGTAATCAAAGCCTATTGGATGATAACGTGTTTTTAACTAGGACAGGGGAATTTATAACAGTTTTTTTCCGACATAACATAGGTACAGCAAATCCCCTTATTGTATGGGACACCTTTAAATGTGCCTTTAGAGGCCATGCATTTCAGTACTAATCTCGAAAAACAAAAGCAATTTAGGTCAAAAGAGTCCATACTAACAAAGGAAATAGAAGGTCTAACAGAACAGATAAAATAAAAACTGTAACATAGAGGCTCAGAATAAATTAGAGGAATAAATAAAATAAATGGAGAAACTTATTCAAGAAAACAAGTGTAATATATTATATAAATAAAGCCAACTGGATGGAATATGGGGGAAAATGCACCAAATTATTTTTTTTCTTCAACATAGAAATGCTACCAAAAATAATTTCCTGAAACTGGTTACAAATGACGGAGTCACCCATAATTCACAAAATTATATTTTGAAGGAGGAAATAAAGTACTTTAAGCATATGTTTTCTTTTCAGTCGCCTCCATCTCCTCTAACAAGCTAATAGTAGAGATTTGTTTTCTATTTATAATGTAAAATTAACAGCCATACAAGCACTTTAATCCAGGCACTTGTCATCTCCCATCTGGATTACTGCAACTCGCTGTTGGCTGGCCTCCCTGCCTGTGCCATTAAACCCCTACAACTTATCCAGAATGGTGCAGCCCGTCTGGTGTTCAACCTTCCCAAGTTCTCTCATGTCACCCCGCTCCTCCGCACACTCCACTGGCTTCCAGTTGAGGCTTGGATCTACTACAAGACCATGGTGATTGCCTACGGAGCTGTGAGGGGAACGGCACCTCCGTACCTTCAGGCTCTGATCAGACCGTACACCCAAACGAGGGCACTACGTTCATCCACCTCTGGCCTGCTAGCCCCCCTACCTCTACAGAAGCATAGTTCCCGCTCAGCCCAGTCAAACTATTCGCTGCTCTGGCACCCCAATGGTGGAACAAGCTCCCCCACGACGCCAGGACAGCGGAGTCACTGACCACCTTCCGGAGACACTTGAAACCCTACCTCTTTAAGGAATACCTGGAATAGTATAAAGTAATCCTTCTTCCCCACCCCCCATAAAAAAAGAGTGGTTGTCCCACTTGCTATCATAAGTTGAATGCACCAATTTGTAAGTCGCTCTGGATAAGAGCATCTGCTAAATGATGTAAATGAAATACAGAAAGACTCCTGTGAAGGTGAAATTATAGAGGAGGAACTTCTGGATGCAATTAAAGACTTTAAGTACGAGACAACTCCAGGGTTGGATGGCATACCAGTCAAAGGTATACCAAACCTTTGTTGATATACTCAGAGGACCGTTATTAGCATGTTTTAAACACTCCTATGTAAATGGTAGATTATCAGACACTCAAGACGAAGGTCTGATTTCATTATTACTGAAACAGGATACAAGTGGAAAATATTAAGATCCATTAAAAAAATTGGAGGCCCCTTACACTTCAGTGTTGAAGGTGTCAAAAATTCTAGCAAAATGTATAGTGCATAGAATTGAAAAGGTATTGTCGGACATTATTCATTCTAATCAGACAGGTTTTTTTTTTACATGGAAGATACATTGGAGATAATATAAGGCAAGTACTGGAAACAATAGAACACAATGGAAAATCTGGGAAACCAGGCATGCTATTCATAGCAGACTTCGAAAAGGTATTTTGTGGAAAAATCACCCTGATTAACTCTTTAGTATTATCCCAGTTTACCTATTTGCCTATGGTCTTGCCTACGCCTAGTGAACAATTTTGTAAATTATATGAGAAAAAAATATTCCATTTTATTTGGAACGGCAAGCCAGACAAAATTAAAAGGGCCTATTTACATAATGCATATGAATTTGGAGGACAGAAATTATTAAATATTAAAGCATTAGACCTATCACTAAAAGTTTCAGTCATACAAAAGTTATACTTGAATCCGATTGTCTCACCCAAAGTTCAAGAATGGCCTTTTTCCCTTTATTCAGATTACAACCTCTCACTTTCAGTTATTTGAAAAGGAAATAATCTCCCAAATATCACTATTTCTAAAACAAACCATAGAAAGTTGGTTGCAATTTCAATTGAATCCTCCAGAAACGACAGAAAAAATACTGCAACAGATATTGTGTTTAAACTCAAATATACTAATTGATAAAAAACCTTATTTTTTTGACAAAATGTTTAAAAAAGGTATAATCTTCGTAAATGATATCATCGGCAGGACTGGTGGAGTTATGCAGATGCACATGCAGATGCACATGCAGCTAACAAAAATATATGGAAATGCCTGCTCTACCCAAAATTACAACCAAATAATTGCAGCGTTACCGCAAAAATGGAAAAGGAAAGTGGAAGGGGGAGAAAGTAAGGAACTTGTCTGTCGGCCCTGCATTAAAGAACATAATTGGTTAAAGAAAACTGGGATAAATAAAAAAGTATACCAGTTTCATTTCAGGACCAAATGATTGACAGCCGTCCCATATAGATTGCAAAATAGTTGGCAAGAGATTTTTGACGTACCGATTCCATGGCATAGTGTTGATGAATACGCAAAACGACGCCGGATTCAAAACTTAGAATTATTGTATAAAATTCTTGCTACCAATAGAATGTTATTTATGTGGGGGATACAATCTTTCCAGCTCTGCAGATTTTGCTGCGAAGAGACAGAATCATTTGATCATTTGTTTTGGTACTGTCCATTTGTAGCTTGTTTTTGGACACAGGTCCAGGAATGGCTAAAATATTCCAATATTTACCTGGAGCTAACCCTGCAGATAGCACTAGTGGGTGATCTGAAAAGTCATAGTCAATCGATCAATAATATAATAATACTTTTAGCAAAAATGTTTATTTTCAATTTACAACCTGTAGAAACAATGAGAATAGAAAGGTTCATAACTTTTGTAAAACATCACAGTACAGTTGAAAAATATATGGCAAATAGAAATCCAATATGGATGGTATTAAGATATAGATGGGAGGTGTTGAATGGAGTTGAAGGATGGGACTAATAACAACAACTAATAACAACAAGATAACTAATGTAAAGCATACTGTGTCCATAATAAGTATATAGGTTATAGGTTGAGAGCTTTTGTGAAATAACACAGTTAGAAAGATATGGCATATAGAAGCAAACCCGATGGACATGGAAATTATCGGAGACATTGAGTGTAGAGGAAGTTCAGGAGTAAAAACAAACAAAATATAATTATTGTAAAATTGACTGTGTCCATAAAATATATATAGTATGTATAAGCTGGAAGTAGAGGCCTAAGCGTTGTTGTTCACTAGTTTACTCCAATTAGGGAAGGGGTGGTGGGGTTGGAAAGTAATAAAGGGAAATATATTTAAAAAAAAAGATATGTATATGTATGTGTATATACAGTGGGGAGAACAAGTATTTGATACACTGCCGGTTTTGCAGGTTTTCCTACTTACAAAGTATGTAGAGGTCTGTAATTTTTATCATAGGTACACTTCAACTGTGAGAGACAGAATCTAAAACAAAAATCCAGAAAATCACATTGTATGATTTTTAAGTAATTAATTTGCATTTTATTGCATGACATAAGTGTTTGATCACCTACCAACAAGTAAGAATTCCGGCTCTCACAGACCTGTTAGTTTTTCTTTAAGAAGCCCTCCTGTTCTCCACTCATTACCTGTATTAATTGCACCTGTTTGAACTCATTACCTGTATAAAAGACACCTGTACACACACTCAATCAAACAGACTCCAACCTCCCCACAATGGCCAAGACCAGAGCACCGTGTAAGGACATCAGGATTAAAATTGTAGACCTGCACAAGGCTGGGATGGGCTACAGGACAATAGGCAAGCAGCTTGGTGAGAAGGCAACAACTGTTGGTGCAATTATTAGAAAATGGAAGAAGTTCAAGATGACGGTCAATCACCCTCGGTCTGGGGCTCCATGCAAGATCTCACCTCGTGGGGCATCAATGATCATGAAGAAGGTGAGGGATCAGCCCAGAACTACACGGCAGGACCTGGTCAATGACCTGAAGAGAGCTGAGACCACAGTCTCAAAGAAAACCATTAGTAACACACTACGCCGTCATGGATTAAAATCCTGCAGCGCACGCAAGGTCCCCCTGCTCAAGCCAGCGCATGTCCAGGCCCGTCTGACGTTTGCCAATGACCATCTGGATGATCCAGAGGAGGAATGGGAGAAGGTCATGTGGTCTGATGAGACAAAAATAGAGCTTTTTGATCTAAACTCCACTCACCGTGTTTGGAGGAAGAAGAAGGATGAGTACAACCCCAAGAACACCATCCCAACCGTGAAGCATGGAGGTGGAAAAATAATTATTTGGGGATGCTTTTCTGCAAAGGGGACAGGACGACTGCACCGTATTGAGGGGAGGATGGAAGGGGCCATGTATCGCGAGATCTTGGCCAACAACCTCCTTCCCTCAGTAAGAGCATTGAAGATGGGTCGTGGCTGGCTCTTCCAGCATGACAACGACCCGAAACACAGAGCCAGGGCAACTAAGGAGTGGCTCCGTAAGAAGCATCACAAGGTCCTGGAGTGGCCTAGCCAGTCTCCAGACCTGAACCCAATAGAAAATCTTTGGAGGGAGCTGAAAGTCCGTATTACCCAGCGACAGCCCCGAAACCTGAAGGATCTGGAGAAGGTCTGTATGGAGGAGAGGGCCAAAATCACTGCTGCAGTGTGTGCAAACCTGGTCAAGACCTACAGGAAACGTATGATCTCTGTAATTGCAAACAAAGGTTTCTGTACCAAATATTATGTTCTGCTTTTCTGATGTATCAAATACTTATGTCATGCAATAAAAAGCAAATTAATTACTTAAAAATCATACAATGTGATTTTCTGGATTTTTGTTTTAGATTCCGTCTCTCACAGTTGAAGTGTACCTATGATAAAATTTACAGACCTCTACATGCTTTGTAAGTAGGAAAACCTGCAAAATCGGCAGTGTATCAAATACTTGTTCTCCCCACTGTATGTATATATATTTGCGCGAGAAAAAAAAATAGATATGGGGGATTGGAAGTGATGCAGACAATTACATGGATGGAAGTTACAATCTATCTGCAATATTAAAGTTGACCTACCCCCTAAAAAAATATATATATATTTTTTAAAAATATTCTTGTTTCTCATGGTCTGAGAATCCTTTAGGTGCCTTTCGGCAAACTCCAAGTGGGCTGTCATGTGCCTTTTACTGAGGAGTGGCTTCCGTTTGGACACTCTACCATAAAGGCCTGATTGGTGGAGTGTTGCAGAGATGGTTGTCCTTCTGTAAGGTTCTCCCATCTCCACAGAGGAACTCTGGAGCTCTGTCAGAGTGACCATTGGGTTCTTGGTCACCTCCCTGACCAAGGCCCTTCTCCCCCGATTGCTCAGCTTGGCCGGGAGGGCAGTTCTAGGAAGAGTCTTGGTGGTTCCAAACTTCTTCCATTTAAGAATGATGGAGGCCGCTGTGTTCTTGGGGACCTTCAATGCTGCAGAAATGTTTTGTACCCTTCACTAGATCTGTGCCTCGACACAATCCTGTCTCGGAGCACTACGGACAATCCCTTCGACCTCATGGCTTCGTTTTTGCTCTGACATTCACTGTCAACTGTGGTACCTTATATAGGCAGGTGTGTGCCTTTCCAAATCATGTCCAATCAATTGAATTTACCACAGGTGGACTCAAATCAAGCTGTAGAAACATCTCAACGATGATCAATGGAAACAGGATGCACCTGAGCACAATTCCGAGTCTCATAGCAAAGGGTCTGAATATCTATGTAAATAAGGTATTTCTGTTTTTTACTTTTAATACATTTGCTAAAACTTCTAAAAACCTGTTTTCGCTTTGTCATTATAGATTGAGGAAAACAATTAATTTAAGCCATTTTAGAATAAGGCTGTAATGTAACAAAATGTGGAAAAAGGGAAGGGGTCTGAATACTTTCGCACTGTATATAAAGTATGTATGTATAGATATGTGCATGATATAGCGGTACATGCAAATACCATATGTATCTGGATTAAATCATTCTCATGACGATCAGCTGACAGTGGATCTGCATTAGTCTAGCAGCGTTGTCTGTCTCTCTGTATTCAGTGCAGCAACATGAGGACAGGAGAGGCTCAGTGTGGAGTTTCTTCCACCAGTCGAGCACACCACTCCCTATCGCACTCTCTCTCTCTCTCTCTCTCTCTCTCTCTCTCTCTCTCTCTCTCTCTCCCTATCGCACTCTCTCTCTCTCTTCCTCTCTCTCCCTATATTTCTCTCTCTCTCTCTCTCTCTCTCTCTCTCTCTCTCTCTCTCTCTCTCTCTCTCTCTCTCTCTCTCTCTCTCTCTCTCTCTCTCTCTCTCTCTCCTCTCTCTCTCTCTCTCTCTCTCTCTCTCTCTCTCTCTCTCCCTCTCTCTCTCTCTCTCTCTCTCTCTCTCTCTCTCTCTCTCTCTCTCTCTCTCTCTCTTCCTCTCTCTCACTCTCTCTTCCTCTCTCTCCCTATATTCTCTCTCTCTCTCTCTCTCTCTCTCTCTCTCTCTCTCTCTCTCTCTCTCTCTCTCTCTCTCTCTTCCTCTCTCTCTCTCTCTCTCTCTCTCTCTTCCTCTCTCTCTTCCTCTCTCCCTATATTTCTCTCTCCCTCTCTATCTCTCTCTCTCTCTCTCTCTCTCTCTCTCTCTCTCTCTCTCTCTCTCTCTCTCTCCCTCTCTCTCTCTCTCTCTCTCTCTCTCTCTCTCTCTCTCTCTCTCTCTCTCTCTTCCTCTCTCTCTCTCTCTTCCTCTCTCTCCCTATATTTCTCTCTCTCTCCCTCTCTCTCTCTCTCTCTCTCTCTCTCTCTCTCAATTCAACTTGTTTACATTGTTGTTTACATATGTTAACATTGCCAAAGCAAGTGAAAAAGATAATAAACAAAAGAGAAACAAACAATCAAAATGAACAGTAAAAAAATACACTCACAAAAGTTTTTAAAGATTATAGACATTTCAAATGTTATATTATTGGCAATGTTGTAACAATACACAAATAGTTGAAGTTTGAAGTAAATAAACATAAATATGGGTTGTATTTCCAATGGTGTTTGTGCTTCACTGGTTGCCCTTTTCTTGTGGCAACAGGTCCCATATCTTTGCTGCTGTGGTGACACACTCTGGTTTTTCACCCAATACTGTAGATATGGGAGTTTACCAAGATTGGTTTTGTTTAGAAATTTTTTGTGGGTCTGTGTAATCAGAAGGAAATATGTGTCTCTAATGTGGTCATACATTTGGCAGGAGGTTAGCCTGTCTTCTCTTACAATTTAGTCATTTAGCAGACGCTCCTATACATTTTTCATACTGGCTCCCGGTGGGAATCGAACCCACAACCCTGGCATTGCAAATGCCATGCTCTACCAACTGAGCTACATCCCTGCCGGCCATTCCCTCCCCTACCCTGGACCAATTGTGCGCCGCCCCATGGGTCTCCCGGTCGAGCCTGGATTCGAACCAGGATCTCTAGTAGCACAGCTAGCACTGCGATGCAGTGCCTTAGACCACTGCACCACTCTTGAGAGCCAAGTCTGCCGACAGCAGCCTTTCTCAATAGCAAGGCTATACTCACTGAGTCTGTAAATGGTCAAAGATTTCCTTAAGTTTGGGTCCGTCACAGTGGTCAAGTATTCTGCTACTGTGTGCTCTCTGTTTAAGGTCAAATAACATCCCAGTTTGCTCTGTTTTTATGTTAATTCTTTCCAATGTGTCAAGTAATTATCTTTTTGTTTTCTCATGATTTGGTTGGTTCTAATTGTGTTGCTGTCCTGGGGCTCTGTGGGGTCCGTTTGTGTTTGTGAACAGAGCCCCAGGACCAGCTTACTTAGGGCACTCTTCTCCGGGTTAATCTCTCTGTAAGTGATGGCTTTGTTATGGAAGGTTTGGGAATCGCTTCATTATAGGTGGTTGTAGAATTTAACGGCTCTTTTATGGATTTTGCTAATTAGCGTGTATTGGCCTAATTCTGCTCTGCATGCATTATTTGACAGTTGCTCAGTACAGGAAATGTTCAAGTCTGCTGTTAATGATAATGTATTCTAAATAATGCAGAGGATTTTCCCAAGGTTGCTGTTGACGAATATCCCCCGGTAGTCAAATGTGTCTCCACTTTTGTGGATTGGGGTGATCAGTCCTTGGTTCCAAACATTGGGGGAAGGTGCCAGAGCTGAGGATGATGTTAAAGAGTTTAAACATAGCCAATTGAAATGTGTGGTCTGTCTCTGTTATCATTTCATTTAGAATACTATCAACACCACAGGCCTTTTTGGATTGGAGGGTTTGTATTTTGTCCTGTAGTTCATTCAATGAACTACCCCGGCCACCAGCTCTGCACCCTCCGCTGCAACTTGCCCCTCCCCGCTTCTGCTTCAAACAAATTCAGAGAGCTAAAAAATCTGGACCCCTACAATTCAGCTGGGCTAGACAATCTGGACCCTTTCTTTCAAAAATTAGCCGCCAAAATTGTCGCAACCCCTATTACTAGCATGTTCAACCTCTCTTTCGTAACGTCTGAGATCCCCAGAGATTGGAAAGCTGCCGCGGTCATCCCCCTCTTCAAAGGGGGTGACACTCTAGATCAAAACTGTTACAGACCTATATCCATCCTGCCCTGCCTTTCGAAAGTATTTGAAAGCCAAGTTAACAAACAGATCACCGACCATTTCGAATCCCACTGTACCTTCTCCGCTATGCAATCCGGTTTCCGAGCTGATCATGGGTGCACCTCAGCCACGTTCAAAGTCCTAAACGATATTATAACCGCAATCGATAAAAGACAGTACTGCGCAGCTGTCTTCATCGACCTGGCCAAGGCTTTCGACTCTGTCAACCACCGCATTCTTATTGGCAGACTAAATAGCCTTGGTTTCTCTAATGACTGCCTCGCCTGGTTCATCAACTACTTCTCAGATAGAGTTCAATGTGTCAAATCGGAGGGCCTGTTGTCTGGACCTCTGGCCGTCTCTATGGGGGTGCCACAGGGTTCAATTCTCGGGCCGACTCTATTCTCTGTGTATATCAATGATGTCGCTCTTGCTGCTGGTGACGCTCGGATCCACCTCTATGCGGACAACACTATTTTGTATACATCTGGCCCTTCATTGGACACTGTGTTAACAAACCTCCAAACGAGCTTCAACGCCATACAACACTCCTTCCGTAGCCTCCAACTGCTCTTAAACACTAGTAAAACTAAATGCATGCTCTTCAACTGAACGCTGCTTGCACCCGCCCACCCGACTAGAATCACTACTCTCTGTGGGTCTGACCTAGAGTATGTGGACAACTTCATATCCCTAGGTGTCTGGTTAGACTGTAAACTCTCCTTCCAGACTCACATTAAGCATCTCCAATCCAAAGTTAGATCTAGAAACGGCTTCCTATTTCGCAACAAAGCCTCCTTCACTCATGCTGCCAAACATGCCCTCGTAAAACTGACTATCCTACCGATCCTTGACTTTGCGATGTCATTTACAAAATAGCCTCCAACACTCTAGTCAGCAAATTGGATGTAGTCTATCACAGTGCCATCCGTTTTGTCTCCAAAGCCCCATACACTACCCACCACTGTGACCTGTAAGCTCTTGTTGGCTGATCCTCATTACATGTTCGTCGTCAAACCCACTGGCTCCAGGTCATCTATAAATCACTGCTAGGCAAATCCCCGCCTTACCTTAGCTCATTGGTCACCATAGCAACACCCACCCGTAGTATGCGCTCCAGCAGGTATATCTCACTGGTCATCACCAAAGCCAACACCTCCTTTGGCCGCCATTCCTTCAAGTTCTCTGCTGCCAATGACTGGAATGAATTGCAAAAATCTCTGAAGCTGGAGACTCTTATCTCCCTCACTAACTTTAAGCATCAGTTGTCAGAGCACCTTACCGATCACTGCACCTGTACACAGCCCATCTGAAATTAGCCCACCCAACTACCTCATCCCCATATTGTTATTTATTTTGCTGATTTGCACCCCGGTATCTCTATTTGCACATCATCTCTTGCACATCTATCATTCCAGTGTTAATACTAATTGTAATTATTTGGCACTATAGCCTATTTACTGCCTTACCTCCATAACTTGCTACATTTGCACACACTGTATATATATTTTTTGTTGTATTTTTTGACTTTATGTTTTTTTTTTATACCATATGTAACTCTGTGTTGTTGTTTTTATCGCACTGCTTTGCTTTATCTTGGCCAGGTCGCAGTTGTAAATGAGAACTTGTTCTCAACTGGCTTACCTGGTTAAATAAAGGTGAAATAAAATAAAAATGCAATGTAATTGGTCTAGCCAGTGGATTCTGATAGTCCTATGGATTCTTCAATTACATTGAGCTGATTTCTGATGTGCTTTTTCTTCTTTGTCCGTAGTGTTTCTGTATTGTTTTAGTGATTCACCATAGTGAAGGCGTAGGCTCAGGTTTTCTGGGTCTCTATGTTTTTGGTTGGATAGGTTTCTCAATGTCTTTCTTAGGTTTTTGCAATCTTCATCAAATCATTTGTCATTGTTGTTAATTTTCTTAAGTTGTCTGCCTGAAATGTTTAGATTTGATAGGGAAGTTGAGAGGTTAAATATACAGTTTAGGTTTTCTACTGTTAAGTTTACACTTTCACTATTACAGTGAAAGGTTTTGTCTAGGAAGTTGTTTAAAAGGGATTACATTTGTTGTTGCCTAATGTTTTTTGGTAGGTTTCTACACTACTTTCCTTCCATCTATAGCATTTCTTAATATTATTCAGTTCCTTTGGCTTTGATGCCTCATGATTGAGTATTGCTCTGTTCAAGTAGACTGTGATTTTGCCGTGATCTGGTAGGGGTTTTAGTGGACTGACTGTGAACGCTCTGAAAGACTCCCCAATTTTGATTTTGTCTCATCGCTGCAACTCCCCAACAAAGGAGGCGAAGGTCGAGTCACGCGTCCCCAGAAACATGACCTGCCCAACCAGTGCTTCTTAACACCCGCCCACACCAACGTGTCTGAGGAAACACTGTGCAACTGATGACGAGGTCAGCCTGCGGGCGCCCTGCCCAGCACAAGGAGTTGCTGGAGCGCGACGAGCCGAGTAAAGCCCCACCCCCCCGGCCAAACACTCCCCTATCCCGGACGAACTTGGCCAATTGTGCGCCGCCCTATGGGACTACCGCTCACGGCCGGTTGTAACACAGCCTGGGATTGAACCCGGGTCTGTAGTGATGCCTCTAGCACTGCAATGCATTGCCTTAGACCACTGCATTGCCTTAGACCACTGCACCACTCTGGAGGTCCTTGTGACCTGTTTTTGTTGGTTCTTTTATCATAGTTTTGTCTAGGGGGAGGGCATATTTGGGAGATAATTCTGTCACCTCCAGGTAGGTGTTTGTCCCCCTGTGTGCTGAGAGTGTCAGGCTCTTGTCCAGTTCTGGCATTTAGGTCGCCACAAACTAGTACATATCCCTGGGCCTGAAAATGGTTGATCTCCCCCTCTAGGATTGAGAAGCTGTCATCGTTAGGGGATTCTATTGGGGGGATATAGGTAGCACACATGAGGACGTTTTTGTCTGTAGAGATAATTTCCTTAGTAATTTCTAGCCAGATGTCAAATGTTCCTATTTTTGACTACTTTAATAGAGTGAGTTAGGTCTGCTCTATACCAAATTAGCATTCATCTACATTTACATTTTAGTCATTTAGCAGACGCTCTTATCCAGAGCGACTTACAGGAGCAATTAGGGTTAAGTGCCTTGCTCAAGGGCACATTAACGTCATTTAGCAGACGCTCTTAGCCAGAGCGACTCACAAATTGGTGCGTTCACCCTATAGCCAGTGGGATAACCACTTTACAATTTGGGGGGGGGGGAGAGAGAGGCCAGTTAACAGTACAGTAAGGAGAGGGGAGGGAGAGGCAGGTTAACAGGACACTAAGGAGAGGGGAGAGAGAGGCCGGTTAACAGGACACTACGGAGAGGGGAGAGAGAGGCCGGTTAACAGGACACTACGGAGAGGGGAGAGAGAGGCCGTTTAACAGGACACTAAAGAGAGGGGAGAGAGAGGCAGGTTAACAGGACACTAAGGTGAGGAGAGAGAGACCCAGGTTAACAGGACGCAAAGGAGAGGGGAGAGAGAGGCAGGTTAACAGGACACTAAGGAGAGGGGAGAGAGAGGCAGGTTAACAGGACACTGAGAGGGGAGAGAGAGGCAGGTTAACAGGACACTAAGGAGAGGGGAGAGAGAGGCAGGTTAACAGGACACTAAGGAGAGGGGAGAGAGAGGCAGGTTAACAGGACACTGAGAGGGGAGAGAGAGGCCGGTTAACAGGACACTAAGGAGAGGGGAGAGAGAGGCAGGTTAACAGGACACTAATGAGAGGGGAGAGAGACGCAGGTTAACAGGACACTAAGGAGAGGGGAGAGAGAGGCAGGTTAACAGGACACTAAGGAGAGGGGAGAGAGAGGCAGGTTAACAGGACACTGAGAGGGGAGAGAGAGGCCGGTTAACAGGACACTAAGGAGAGGGGAGAGAGAGGCAGGTTAACAGGACACTGAGAGGGGAGAGAGAGGCAGGTTAACAGGACACTAAGGAGAGGGGAGAGAGAGGCAGGTTAACAGGACACTAAGGAGAGGGGAGAGAGAGGCAGGTTAACAGGACACTGAGAGGGGAGAGAGAGGCCGGTTAACAGGACACTAATGAGAGGGGAGAGAGACGCAGGTTAACAGGACACAAAGGAGAGGGGAGAGAGAGGCAGGATAACAGGACAATAAGGAGAGGGGGAGAGAGAGGCAGGATAACAGGACAGGGGGGGGGGGGGGGTTAGAAGGATTACTTTATCCTAACCCAGGTATTCCTTAAAGAGGTGGGGTTTCAAATGTCTCCGGAAGGTGGTGAGTGACTCCGCTGTCCTGGCGTCGTGAGGGAGCTTGTTCCACCATTGGGGTGCCAGAGCAGCGAACAGTTTTGACTGGGCTGAGGGGGAGCTATGCTTCCGCAGAGGAAGGGGAGCCAGCAGGCCAGAGGTGGATGAACGCAATGCCCTCGTTTGGGTGTAGGGACTGATCAGAGCCTGAAGGTACAGAGGTGCCGTTCCCCTCACTGCTCCATAGGCAAGCACCATGGTCTTGTAGCGGATGCGAGCTTCAACTGGAAGCCAGTGGAGTGTGCGGAGGAGGGGGGTGACGTGAGAGAACTTGGGAAGGTTGAACACCAGACGGGCTGCGGCATTCTGGATGAGTTGTAGGGGTTTAATGGCACAGGCAGGGAGGCCAGCCAACAGCGAGTTGCAGTAGTCCAGACGGGAGATGACAAGTGCCTGGATTAGGACCTGTGCCGCTTCCTGTGTAAGGCAGGGTCGTACTCTCCGAATGTTGTAGAGCATGAACCTGCAGGAGCGGGTCACCGCCTTGATGTTGGCGGAGAACGACAGGGTGTTGTCCAGGGTCACGCCTAGGCTCTTCGCACTCTGGGAGGAGGACACAGCGGAGTTGTCAACCGTGATGGCGAGATCATGGAACGGGCAGTCCTTCCCCGGGAGGAAGAGCAGCTCCGTCTTGCCAGGGTTCAGCTTGAGGTGGTGATCCGTCATCCATACTGATATGTCTGCCAGACATGCAGAGATGCGATTCGCCACCTGGTTATCAGAAGGGGGAAAGGAGAAGATTAGTTGTGTATCGTCAGCGTAGCAATGATAGGAAAGGCCAAGTGAGGATATGACAGAGCCAAGTGACTTGGTGTATAGGGAGAAAAGGAGAGGGCCTAGAACTGAGCCCTGGGGGACACCAGTGGTGAGAGCACGTGGTGCGGAGACAGCTTCTCGCCACGCCACTTGGTAGGAGCGACCGGTCAGGTAGGACGCAATCCAGGAGTGAGCCGCGCCGGAGATGCCCAGCTCGGAGAGGGTGGAGAGGAGGATCTGATGGTTCACAGTATCAAAGGCAGCAGACAGGTCTAGAAGGACAAGAGCAGAGGAGAGAGAGTTAGCTTTAGCAGTGCGGAGAGTCTCCATGACACAGAGAAGAGCAGTCTCAGTTGAATGACCAGTCCTGAAACCTGATTGGTTTGGATCAAGAAGGTCATTCTGAGAGAGATAGCAAGAGAGTTGGCTAAAGACGGCACGCTCAATAGTTTTGGAAAGAAAAGAAAGAAGGGATACTGGTCTGTAGTTGTTGACATCAGTGGGGTCGAGTGTTGGTTTTTTGAGAAGGGGAGCAACTCTCGCTCTCTTGAAGACGGAAGGGACATGGCCAGCGGTCAAGGATGAGTTGATCAGCGAGGTGAGGTAGGGGAGAAGGTCACCGGAGATGGTCTGGAGAAGGGAGGAGGGGATGGGGTCAAGCGGGCAGGTTGTTGGGCGGCCTGCAGTCACAAGTCGCAGGATTTTATCTGGAGAGAGAGGGGAGAAAGAAGTCAAAGCATAGGGTAGGGCAGTGTGAGCAGGACCAGCAGTGTCATTAGACTTAACAAACGAGGATCGGATGTCGTCAACCTTCTTTTCAAAGTGGTTGACGAAGTCATCCACAGAGAGAGAGGGGGGGGGGGATTCAGGAGGGAGGAAAATGTGGCAAAGAGCTTCCTAGGGTTAGAGGCAGATGCTTGGAATTTAGAGTGGTAGAAGGTGGCCTTAGCAGCAGAAACAGATGAAGAAAATGTAGAGAGGAGGGAGTGAAAAGATGCCAGGTCGGCAGGGAGTTTAGTTTTCTTCCATTTCCGCTCTGCTGCCCGGAGCTCTGTTCTGTGAGCTCGCAATGAGTCATCAAGCCACGGAGCTGGAGGGGAGGACCGAGCCGGCCGGGAGGATAGGGGACACAGAGAGTCAAAGGATGCAGAAAGGGAGGAGAGGAGGGTTGAGGAGGCAGAATCAGGAGATTGGAGGGAGAAGGATTGAGCAGAGGGAAGAGATGATAGGATGGAAGAGGAGAGAGTAGTGGGAGAGAGAGAGCGAAGGTTGCGGCGGCGCATTACCATCTGTGTAGGGGCAGAGTGAGTAGTGTGGGAGGAGAGCGAGAGAGAAAAGGAAACAAAGTAGTGGTCGGAGACATGGAGGGGAGTTGCAGTGAGATTAGTAGAGGAGCAGCATCTGGTGAAGATGAGGTCAAGCGTATTGCCTGCCTTGTGAGTAGGGGGGGACGGTGAGAGGGTGAGGTCAAAAGAGGAGAGGAGTGGAAAGAAGGAGGCAGAGAGAAATGAGTCAAATGTGGACATAGGGAGGTTGAAATCCCCCAAAACTGTGAGGGGTGAGCCATCCTCAGGGAAGGAACTTATCAAGGCGTCAAGCTCATTGATGAACTCTCCAAGGGAACCTGGAGGGCGATAGATGACAAGGATATTAAGCTTAAATGGGCTAGTGACTGTGACAGCATGGAATTCAAATGAGGAGATAGACAGATTGGTTAGGGGAAAAATTG
>CM062482.1:4221935-4351935 GCA_031479575.1 Coregonus ussuriensis | reverse complement strand
AACAGATGCACCGCCGGGTGCTAGCCACTCATCTGAGCTAACGGTGTTATATACCGTATCAGATGCAATGCAGAACAGAAACATTGTAGCTACTTGACCATAGGGCTGACACAATCATGATCATATTAATAATTACTGGACCATAGGGCTGACGCAATCATGATCATATTAATAATTACTGGACCATAGGGCTGACACAATCATGATCATATTAATAATTACTGGACCATAGGGCTGACGCAATCATGATCATATTAGTAATTACTGGACCATAGGGCTGACACAATGATGATCATATTAGCAATTACTGCCGGAACTCATGCAGGCTCCACACTCTGAGTGAAACACTGTAGGCAGTAGAGGATTATGGTCCATAATCTCGAGTTTGAAGCGCGACCGATGAGAAGCAGTGCCGATGCATGAGTGAGCCTAGACCCATAGACCTGCGAGTAGATAGGCCTGCGGCCCCCCAGCACTGACGAAGGAACTAGAGCCATGAGGAGTTACAGGATGTTGTCATCGGTGCTGAACAGGGGTTCGTCAGGTGCCGCCCGTGCTCAGCATGCTGGCAGCGTAACATGAGGGGACAAGGCGGTGTTAGTTCTTGTTATGACCACTGATGTTCCATTGCTAATTCTTCATTGCTGAGGTGTATAAGTACTGTTTTACATGTAAGTGTCCATAAAACAATATCATTTTATATATCATGCAAGATTAAAGGGATGGACCATTTAGTGCATTTCAGACTGAAGAACCCATGAAAGCCATCAAACAGACCACCTCTAGCAAAGGTTAATATGACCCAACACCATCGCCTTAAGTGAACTCAAACCTGTGCTACTGGGAGAGGAGAGATACTCCTCATATGCATGTTGGTTGCTTTTCCGTAGCTGGGGAGAAGCCGGAGAAGTGACCACTTAGTGTAAAAAGACAGCTATGGATGACAGTAACCCGAGAACCATGTATTAAAAGATAAGATAGTACATTAAATCCCCCAGGGGAAATCGATTGCACCAGCCAATAATACATCACAGTACATACTCAATACAACAGCAGACACACTGACACTAAAGCAGCACATCGTCACGAACGTAAACTAGGTGTCATGTAAAAGCCTCATTGCACGTGGGTAAGAAAATGGGAAACATCCTGTTTGCACCTGGGTAAAATAATCTTGTCTGCTGTCGTACCGCGATGCTCCAGCAGATGCTGTGGAAGGGGTGGCTAGTGTTGGCTTTGTGTGTCACCATGAGCTCGCCGTGCTTTTGGCAACAACAGCCAATGCATGATCTAACACGAGCATCACCTCGGCAACGTGATGAATACAGAGCCTAAACATGCATGTGCTCCCCTAAAAACAATACCGGCAGCCATGTCATAATGCATTACTGTGTGGAGGTCATAATGCAATACTCTGTGGAGGTCATAATGCAATACTGTGTGGAGGTCACAATGCAATACTCTGTGGAGGTCATGATGAAATACTGTGTGGAGGTCATGATGCAATACAGTGTGCAGATAATGAAGCAAAGATATCAGCTAACACCTGAATGTGTGAGCATTAAAGTTGCAGCATGAAATGTATGAATAACTAGAATGTAAGACATGAATATAACCACATGCAACCAGAGCTAAAACATGACTAGATTGAAGAGATCTCTACAATGCATTCACTACAATACATACAATACAATACACTGTAATTTATTTGTTTCATAGTGTAGTTTCTTCTTCTTTTTATTCAGTTTAGTCACATGATTTCTCAATTTGCAGTACCTTTGCCAATTGGTTGTGCAGCCAGACGTATGTGCAGTTGATATTGCCTCATCCCTCTCAACCATACACATTTTCAGGACCTGAAGCAAGGATATGCATATATTCTTGATGCCATTTGAAAGGAAACACTTTGAAGTTTGTGGAAATGTGAAATTAATGTAGGAGAATATAACACATTAGATCGGGTAAAAGATAATACAAACAAAAAAACATGCATTTTCTATATGTTTTTTTTGCAACAAATGCTGACACTACACAATCAAGTATATCTGACCAAATTATGAAAGACAAGCAATGTATTTTTGAATTCCGTAAAGGGAGTGTGGAAGAGGTGAAAAATATATTGTTGTTTATCAACAATGATAAGCCACCAGGGTCTGACAACTTGGATGGAAAATTGCTGAGGAAAATAGCGGACGATATTGCCACTCCTATTTTCCATATATTCAGTTTAAGCCTACTAGAAAGTGTGTGCCCTCAGGCCTGGAGGGAAGCAAGAGTCATTCCGCTACCTAAGAATAGTAAAGCCCCCTTTACTGGCTCATATAGCCGACCAATCAGCCTGTTACCAACCCTTAGTAAACTTTTAGAAAAAAAATTGTGTTTGAACAGATACGATGGTATTTTACAGTAAACAAATTGACAACAGACTTTCAGCACGCTTATAGGGAAGGACATTCAACACAGCACAGCACTTAAACAAATGACTGATGATTGGCTGAGAGAAATTGACAATAAAAAGATTATGGGGGCTGTTTTGTTAGATTTCAGTTTGGCTTTTGATATTATCGATCATAGTCCCCTGTTATATTGTGGAAAAAAGAGTTACCTGTGTAACAGAACACAGAGGGTGTTCTTTAATGGAAGCCTCTCCAACATAATCCAGGTAGAATCAGGAATTCCCCAGGGCAGCTGTCTAGGCCCCTTACTTTTTCCAATGTACTAACGACATACCACTGGCTTTGAGTAAAGCCAGTGTGTCTATGTATGCGGATGACTCAACACTATACACGTCAGCTACTACAGCGACAGAAATGACTACAACACTTAACAAAGAGCTGCAGTTAGTTTCAGAATGGGTGGCAAGGAATAAGTCAGTCCTAAATATTTCAAAAACTAAAAGCATTGTATTTGGGACAAATCATTCACTAAACTCTAAACCTCAATTAAATCTTCAGTGGTGTAAAGTACTTCAGTAAAAATACTTGAAAGTACTACTTAAGTAGTTTTTTTTGGTATCTGTACTTTACTTTAATATTTATATTTTTGACAACTTTTAGTTTTACTTCACTACATAAAGAAAATGATGTACTCTTTACTCCATACATTTTCCCTTGACACCCAAAAGTACTCCTTATATTTTGAATGCTTAGCAGGACAGGAAAATTGTCTAATTCACGCACTTATCAAGAGAACATCCCTGGTCATCCCTACTGCCTCTGATCTGGCACTCACTAAACACATGCTTCATTTGTAAATTATGTTGGCTATCTGTAAATAAAAAAATAAAAAATGGTGTTATCTGCTTTGCTTTATATAAGGAATTTGAAATGATTTATACTTTCACTTTTAATACTTAAGTATATTTTAACAATTGTATTTACTTTTTATACTTAAATATATTTAAAACCAAATACTTTTAGACTTTACTCAAGTAGTATTTTACTGGGTGACTTTCACTTTTACTTGAGTCATTTTCTATTAAGGTATCTTTACTTTTACTCAAGTATGACACTTGGGTACTTTTTCCACCACTGTAAATCTTGTAATCAATAATGTGGAAATTGAGCAAGTTGAGGTGACTAAACTACTTGGAGTAACCCTGGATTGTAAACTGTCATGGTCAAGATGGGGAGAAGTATGTCCATAATAAAGGGCTGCTCTACCTTCTTAACAGCACTATCAACAAGGCAGGTCCTACAGGCCTTAGTTTTGTCACACCTGGACTACTGTTCAGTTGTGTGGTCAGGTGCCACAAATAGGGACTCAGGAGAATTGCAATTGGCTCAGAACAGGACAGCACTGCTGGCCCTTAGATGTACACAGAGAGCTAACATTAATAATATGCATGTCAATCTCTCCTGGCTCAAAGTGGAGGAGAGATTGACTTCATCACTACTTGTATTTGTGAGAGGGATTGACATGTTGAATGCACCAAGCTGTCTGTTTGAACCACTGGCAAACAGCTCAGACACCCATGCATACCCCACAAGACATGCCACCAGAGGTCTCTTCACAGTCCCCAAGTTGAGAGCAGACTATTGGAGCCGCACATTACTACATAGAGCCATGACTACATGGAACTCTATTCCACATCAGGTAACTCATGCAAGCAGTAAAAAGAATACACCTTATGGAACAGCGGGGACTGTGAAGCAACACAAACATAGGCACAGACACATGCATACACACACATGATAACATACGCACTACACACACACGTGCACATGGATTTTGTATTGTAGATAAGTGGTAGTAGAGTACTGGCCTGAAGGCACATACTTAATGTGTTGTGAAAATCTGTTGGGAATGTATCGTAATGTTGTATAGCTGCCTTAATTTTGCTGGATCCCAGGAAGAGTAGCTGCTGCCTTGGCAACAGCTAATGGGGATCCGTAATAAATGCAAATACAAAATACACTACAATACAAATACACTACAATAGCAATATGTTAGAACAGATAGTCACCATGCTGTCACTAGAATAACACTACATGAACGCAAGATAGACCGACAGTGAGGGACTACCTGTGTCAAACACGTGACGCGTGATAGAAAAATGGCAAATAATCAACTTAACCTAACAGCTGCAGATAAATGATTAAGTAAATATAACTACATGTCAAATGTATGTAAATAAGGTGACTCATTGCAACAGTATTATAACACTACATGAACGCAAGATAGACCGACAGTGAGGGACTACCTGTGTCAAATACGTGACAGTATACACACTACTGAGCTAGCTAGTTACTCTGGTAGCTGAGAGCAGAAAGCAGCAAGATGTGGCTAGACTAACACACTCATCCAGACAGGTCAGTTCGCGAATGTCTTTCTAGCTAAACTGTGTAACAGGGTTCCAGACAATGACCATAATTTAGATAATTTGTACAAAACATAAAGTGTGAGACTGCAAGCGCGAGTCACATTAACTAATGTTAATTGTTAATTGTTAATTGGCCCAGCGTCGCCCAGCGTCGTCCAGGGTAGGGGAGGGAATGGCCGGCAGGGATGTAGCTCAGTTGGTAGAGCATGGTGTTTGCAACGCCAAGGTTGTGGGTTTGATTCCAGTATAAAAATGTATGCACTAACTGTAAGTCGCTCTGGATAAGAGCGTCTGCTAAATGACTAAAATGTAAATGTAATGATGTATTGCTGATAGTGTGCCTTGCAGGTCTTGTGGCCAGTGATAGCTACTGTTGACAGACAACCTGCCGCATAGAGACCGAAATAGTATAGAATCACTGTGATAAAACACGTCTTCAAGAAAACGTTACTACTCACTGTGTATCGCATAGCCTGTATCGGTAGTCTAGCATTGGCTACTTCTTCCTTGTATGATGAGGGATAATTCTTCTTGAGGGGTGTAGGTTGACCAAGCGCACAGACTCTGCCTGAAATCTGGCATTGGGAACAACAATACAATAAGGTTACTCCTGAGACTAATTCTGCTCAGCTAATTAGCTAGCTAGCTAGTCGTTTATAGCCAGTAGTCAGTTGGGCAGCAACATGGTTGATCCTCACAATCAATGACGTCCCTGCAGAAGCCAAACATTGCAGAATAAGCATATTGAACAACCCAAACGAGGTTCAACACAGCTTGTGAATAAGCATATTGAACGACCCAAGCGAGGTTCAACACAGCTTGTGAATAAGCATATTGAACGACCCCAAGCGAGGTTCGACACAGCTAGTGCCCATTCACAAAGAACGTTCATATCAGAAACAGCAGGCTTAGAGTGTGTTGGTGTGTTGGATTCTGTCTTGAACTGTACTGATTCCTGTCACCATATTAGGCCTTATCGATTACTTTACATATATAAGAAATGTATATATTAAGGGTCAATAAAGAGTGAATAGGAGCTCTGTGTGTGGAAAGTTAATGAGTGAGACAAAGGGGAAGTGCAGTTAGTTAGTATTCTGATGAAATATGTTTTTGCTGAATATGAATATTCTCAGGGAAGGAGGTGAAGAGTAACAGTCTAGTTTCAGTTTCTGAAAAGGCAGGCCAGTTGCTGTGGAACTGGGACCAGGAGCGATGTGGAACTCAACTCGATATGAAGGTCAACAGTTGAAGAGAGAAGAAGCTTCTGGAAGGTGGGCCATAGGGGCCCACCCCAAAGACCATCTAACTACGGTCCAATCGCTTTTTGCAAAGAAGAGTGGGCAAATATTGCCACGTCAAGATGTGCCACGCTAATAGACTCCTACCCCAAAAGACTGAGTGCTGTAATAAAATCAAAAGGTGCTTTCAGCAAAGTATTAGTTTAAGGGTGTGCACACTTATGCAACCAGGTTATTGTGAGTTAAAAAAAAAATATATATATATTTCCCCCCCCCTCAAAGATCTCAGTTTGTTTTTCAATTGAATTGTTCACATTATAGGTCACATTAAAGGTGGGGAAACGTTTCTGAAATGATTTATCTTTGTCTCATTCTTTTACATCACAAAAACCTGGCATTTTAACAGGGGTCTGTAGACTTTTTTATATCCACTGTAACTGCAGTCCAATCTCAGGTACACACACTTCCACGCCCAGTGCAGGGCTGTAGACTTAGTCAATACCAGTAAGAGGAACACACTGAGTTTCTGCCTAGTAACAGAGAAGGATTGTTTATCTTATTTATTTAATTTTTTTATTTAACCTTTATTTAACCAGGTAAGCCAGTTGAGAACAAGTTCTCATTTACAACTGCAACCTGACCAAGATAAAGCAAAGCAGTGCGATTAAAAACAACAACACAGAGTTACATATGGGGTAAAACAAAACATAAAGTCAAAAATACAACAGAAAATATATATACAGTGTGTGCAAATGTAGCAAGTTATGGAGGTAAGGCAATAAATAGGCTATAGTGCAAAATAATTACAATTAGTATTAACACTGGAAGATGTGCAAGAGATGATGTGCAAATAGAGATGCTGGGATGCAAATGAGCAAAATAAATAACAATATAGGGATGAGGTAGTTGGGTGGGCTAATTTCAGATGGGCTGTGTACAGGTGCAGTGATCAGTAAGGTGCTCTGACAACTGATGCTTAAAGTTAGTGAGGGAGATAAGAGTCTCCAGCTTCAGAGATTTTTGCAATTCATTCCAGTCATTGGCAGCAGAGAACTGGAAGGAATGGCGGCCAAAGGAGGTGTTGGCTTTGGGGATGACCAGTGAGATATACCAGCTGGAGCGCAGACTACAGGTGGGTGTTGCTATGGTGACCAATGAGCTAAGATAAGACGGGGATTTGCCTAGCAGTGATTTATAGATGGCCTGGAGCCAGTGGGTTTGGCGACGAATATGTAATGACGATCAGCCAACAAGAGTGTACAGGTCACAGTGGTGGGTAGTGTATGGGGCTTTGGAGACAAAACGGATGGCACTGTGATAGACTACATCCAATTTGCTGAGTAGAGTGTTGGAGGCTATTTTGTAAATGACATAGCCGAAGTCAAGGATCGGTAGGATAGTCAGTTTTACGAGGGCATGTTTGGCAGCATGAGTGAAGGAGGCTTTGTTGCGAAATAGGAAGCCGATTCTGGATTTAACTTTGGATTGGAGATTCTTAATGTGAGTCTGGAAGGAGAGTTTACAGTCTAACCAGACACCTAGGTATTTGTAGTTGTCCACATACTCTAGGTCAGACCCGTCGAGAGTAGTGATTCTAGTCGGGTGAGCGGGTGCCAGCAGCGTTCAATTGAAGAGCATGCATTTAGTTTTACTAGTGTTTAAGAGCAGTTGGAGGCTACTGAAGGAGTGTTGTATGGCATTAAAGCTCGTTTGGAGGTTTGTTAACACAGTGTCCAATGAAGGGCCAGATGTTTACAAAATGGTGTCGTCTGCATAGAGGTGGATCTGAGAGTCACCAGCAGCAAGAGCGACATCATTGATATACACGGAGAAAAGAGTCGGCCCGAGAATTGAACCCTGTGGCACCCCCATAGAGACTGCCATAGGTCCAGACAACAGGCCCTCCGATTTGACACATTGAACTCTATCTGAGAAGTAGTTGGTGAACCAGGCAAGGCAGTCATTTGAGAAACCAAGGCTATTTAGTCTGCCAATAAGAATGCGGTGGTTGACAGAGTCAAAAGCCTTGGCCAGGTCGATGAAGACGGCTGCACAGTACTGTCTATTATCGATCGCGGTTATAATATCATTTAGGACCTTGAGCGTGGCTGAAGTGCACCCATGACCAGCTCGGAAACCGGATTGCATAGCGGAGAAGGTACGGTGGGATTCGAAACGGTCGGTGATCTGTTTGTTAACTTGGCTTTCAAAAACTTTCTAAGACATGCAAGGAGATTACTCTGCCTAGTCTGAAGGTATAAATGTATTCGCAGCTAAAGCATCCAGTGGGTTGAATGAACTTGGTTTGAGCTTCATTTTTGTTGTCCGTTTGAGTTTTTACTGTGTTTATTCAGAGCCTAACAAGTGTAACCGCTAGTTACAGCGGCACTGAAGCAAGAGACACCAGTGCATGCGAGCATGTGACATTGAGGAAGCATGTGTAGACTTGTCAACTAAATAGACCGCATGTAATTAGAGTGTGAATCCAATTGGTGCAATTTCAGCTGATGCCTCCAGCTGATGCCTCCAGCTGATGCCTCCAGCTGATGCCTCCAGCTGATGCCTCCAGCTGATGCCTCCAGCTCATGCCTCCAGCTGATGCCTCCAGCTGATGCCTCCAGCTGATGCCGCCTCCAGCTGATGCCTCCAGCTGATGCCGCCTCCAGCTGATGCCTCCAGCTGATGCCTCCAGCTCATGCCTCCAGCTGATGCCTCCAGCTGATGCCTCCAGCTGATGCCTCCAGCTGATGCCTCCAGCTGATGCCTCCAGCTGATGCCGCCTCCAGCTGATGCCTCCAGCTGATGCCTCCAGCTCATGCCTCCAGCTCATGCCTCCAGCTGATGCCTCCAGCTGATGCCTCCAGCTGATGCCTCCAGCTGATGCCTTCAGCTGATGCCTCCAGCTGATGCCTCCAGCTGATGCCTCCAGCTGATGCCTCCAGCTCATGCCTCCAGCTGATGCCTCCAGCTGATGCCTCCAGCTGATGCCTCCAGCTCATGCCTCCAGCTGATGCCTCCAGCTCATGCCTCCAGCTGATGCCTCCAGCTCATGCCTCCAGCTGATGCCTCCAGCTGATGCCTCCAGCTGATGCCTCCAGCTGATGCCTCCAGCTCATGCCTCCAGCTGATGCCTCCAGCTCATGCCTCCAGCTGATGCCTCCAGCTGATGCCTCCAGCTGATGCCTCCAGCTCATGCCTCCAGCTGATGCCTCCAGCTGATGCCTCCAGCTCATGCCTCCCCACTCAGGTTTCCCCTCTGAATTGGCTACGCTTAATTACACTGGGAGAAACAGAAGTCTGCCTCACAAGAACAACGTGAGGACAGTGATCTCAATAAGTGGCATAAACACGGTTCGAACAGAGGTCACCATGAGATCAACATCGATTCGTATCCACAGTTAAGATGGCCTCCGCGCTACATCAAACAATGAAAAGTAGGAGAGGTGCTCGACAACAAGAATCCAACAAAAAGGACTTACCAAGAAGAACTTCCAAAAGGACTACTTCGAGGAAGAAATGAGTTGGGAAACTCAACAGAAACGACAGAGATTAATTTCTTATTGGCTCACTTTAATAATCCATTGTTCAGGAAACAGTCACCTGTTCTCATCCTGAAGAATTGATTAAAGTGAGCCAACAACTAAATTAATCTCTGTCTTTTGTGTTGAGTGTATACATATCTGAACCATTTAGTTTCAATAAGGTCATTCAACCATTTAGTTTCAATAAGACCATTCAACCATTTAGTTTCAATAAGGCCATTCAACCATTTAGTTTCAATAAGGCCATTCAACCATTTAGTTTCAATAAGACCATTCAACCATTTAGTTTCAATAAGACCATTCAACCATTTAGTTTCAATAAGGCCATTCAACCATTTAGTTTCAATAAGGTCATTCAACCATTTAGTTTCAATAAGGCCATTCAGCCATTTTGTTTCAATAAGGTCATTCAACCATTTAGTTTCAATAAGGTCATTCAGCCATTTAGTCTATGTTCTTCTGTGGCAAATTGACTTTTTTCCCTGACTGAATAGAGCTCTTGCCATTGTATTACCAACTTCACACCAGTATTTACTTACATGAGACCATGGGGAATGTACACTGAGTGTACAAAACATTAAGAACATCTGCTCTTTCCATGACATAGACTGACCAGGTGAATCCAGGTGAATGCTATGGTCCCTCATTGATGTCACTTGTTAAATCCACTTCAATCAGTGTAGATGAAGGGGAGGAGACAGGTTAAAGAATGATTTTTAAGCCTTGAGACAATTAAGACGTGGATTGTGTATGTGTGCCATTCAGAGGGTGAATGGGCAAGACAAAATATGTATGTACCTTTGAACGGGGTACGGTAGTAGGTGCCAGGCGCACCGGTTTGTGTCAATAACTGCAACGCTGCTGGGTTTTTCACGCTCAACAGTTTCCCGTGTGTATCAAGAATGGTCCACCACCCAAAGGACATCCGGCCAACTTGACACAACTGTGGGAAGCATTGGAGTCAACACGGGCCTCCATCCCTGTGGAACACTTTGGGCAACTCAATATTATAAAGGTGTTTCTAATGTCTGGTATACTCAGTGTATGTGTGTTAGTGCAACCCCATTAGCCTGTTCTGGTGTGTTGGCAGCACATTGGACCAATCTGATGAATTACTATTTGATAAAGTCAAAACAAGGTATTGATCTGAGCATAGCTACTGCTGCAAGATAATTAGCTGGTGTGCGTATCGATAAGCAAAGGGGAAGGCTTATGTGTGTGTGTGTGTGTGTGTGTGTGTGTGTGTGTGTGTGTGTGTGTGTGTGTGTGTGTGTGTGTGTGTGTGTGTGTGTGTGTGTGTGTGTGTGATATTGAATGGCTACAGGGAGAGGCTGGGGCTGCAAGAGAACAGGAGTTCAGAATGAGATAGTGTAGGCTACATAGAAATAATAGTAATCCTAATCAAGGTGTAGATTACATCTCACATTCCAGTGTTCAAATGTGTAAACAAGGCTGCATGGGATTCCTATTCATGGGACTAATAGCAACAGTATAATGCTGGGAGCCACTTGTGGGTTTGAAGTGGATCTGATTGAATAGAGCAGTGATCTCCAAGGCATTCCTGGTCGATCTCCAAGGCATTCCTGGTCGATCTCCAAGGCATTCCTGGTCAATCTCCAAGGCATTCCTGGTCGATCTCCAAGGCATTCCTGGTCGATCTCCAAGGCATTCCTGGTCGATCTCCAAGGCATTCCTGGTCGATCTCCAAGGCATTCCTGGTCGATCTCCAAGGCATTCCTGGTCGATCTCCAAGGCATTCCTGGTCGATCTCCAAGGCATTCCTGGTCGATCTCCAAGGCATTCCTGGTCGATCTCCAAGGCATTCCTGGTCGATCTCCAAGGCATTCCTGGTCGATCTCCTTGTCGATAAAGCCTTGCATTCTTTTTTTTTTATTCAATTTTTTTGCTGTCGGCACTTGATTCAGCTGCCCTGCGCGCCGGGTAAGCGAAGTGGTCCCATTTGGAACCATTTCATGTTTCTTAAATTGCAAACTCCGCCTACCCAACAGGCTTGTAGAGCAAACCAAGTGCAGATATAGGCCTACCGCTGGCCAATCAGATAGCTCAGATTACCGAAGCGTCTGCAGTTTCCACGAACATGCAACAAAGTCGATACTGTGAGATTTCAAAACTGAAAACCATAACTAGAGAAAGATTGTCATCGAGTACAGCAAAGAGATTCTGTTCTAACGAGGGAATTCATGTTTAAGCTTTTATTCAACACTTTCAAGACTTTATTCAACACTTTTATAAGCCACATATAAAATGCATTTCTCCCTACTTCCACTCATGCTATGAAGCTGATGAACGAGCATGTTAAGTGTATCAATAGACTTGTATTGTTATGAGCAGTTTTTTTATATATATATATACAGTACCAGTCAAAAGTTTGGACACACCTACTCATTCAAGTGTTTTTCTTTATTGTTTTATATTTTATACATTGTAGAATAATAGTGAAGACATCAACATTATGAATAACAAATATGGAATCATGTAGTAACCAAAAAAGTGTTAAACAAATCAAAATATATTTTATATTATATGTTCTTCAAAGTAGCCACCCTTTTTTCTTGATGACAGCTTTGAACACTATTGGCATTCTCTCAACCAGCTTCATGAGGTAGTCACCTGGAATGCATTTCAATTAACAGGTGTGCCTTGTTGAAAGTTAATTTATGGGATTGATTTCCTTCTTAATGTGTTTGAGCCAATCAGTTGTGTTGTGACAAGGTAGGGGTGGTATACGGAAGATAGCCCTATTTGGTAAAATACCAAGTAAGACGCAGGCAACATCAGTCCAGTATATATATATATTTTTTTAAAGCTAATTATTAAAATATATGTTCACTCAGCTGTGCCTCACAGGTAATACAACCAATGATCTATTTATTTATTTAACCTTATTTGAAGGGGAGACATATTGAGACCAGGTCTACTTTGCAAATGATCACTGTAACTACAAAGATACAGCAAAATGAGCCTATGCAGGATGCATTACTTTGCCAGTTATTTAACACACCAGTGGTCACCCACCAATGTATATGACTACCAGTGTGATCATATACCTTAAGTTTTGAAATATAATTTTAAAGAACAACATTTAATAAGAACAATATAGGAAGCCAAAATGGAGTGATCATGTATTGGACCTATAGCCTACTGCAAAAACCTCATTACTACAGAAAAGTTTTAAATACTAATAATTAATACTAGGTTTATGTTTTTTATGTCATGTTTATTTTAAAAAAAATCTCAGTGGTAGATCTCGGCTTGCATTTTGACTCAGAAAGTGGTCTGGACTCAAAACGTTTGGTGTTACATGTTTGTTTTGTTGTGGTGCAGTGTATCAAGCCATCACAGCTGGACAAACATAGCTTGATTTACCCTCCTAGTAAAACAGCCTTTATAATAAATAATAATAATAAGCCTTTCCTCTGTGTCTAAGCAAGCTATGCTAAGCTAAGCAATTAGACAATACAGGGCCCTGATCTGCCAAGCAGCTAGCTAATTCCCTCACATAAAAAAAACTAAATTACTTCAGATGGCCGACTGGCCCAAAACTGAGCCCGAGGAGCACCCCACCACTTCTAGAGCTACTTGGAAATTAGTAGATGTTATTATTGTTGTACTTAGGTCTCCCTCGCAAAATACTTTCCTAAACCAACCTGCCTTTTCACACACAACAAGCCATGAGCTTTAGTACAGATTTTGTATTTAACTTTTATTTAACTAGGCAAATCAGTTAAGAACAAATTCTTATTTACAATGACGGCCTACACCGGCCAAACCCGGACGACGCTGGGCCAATTGTGCGCCGCCCTATGGGACTCCCAATCACGGCCGGATTGTGGTACAGTCTGGAATCGAACCAGGGGGTCTGTAGTGACGCCTCTAGCACTGAGATGCTGTGCCTTAGACCGCTGCGCCACTCGGGAGATAATAATATGCCATTTAGCAGACGCTTTTATCCAAAGCGACTTACAGTCATGTGTGCATACATTTTTACATATGGGTGGTCCCGGGGATCAAACCCACTACCCTGGCGTTACAAGCGCCATGCTCTACCAATTGAGCTACAGAGGACCATACTGAGATGAGAAGACATTCTAAATAAAAAGGATTTCATCTGGATTTCCAGTGTGGACGTTGGTTTTAATTTCACCTGTGGGCAAGTTAGTGATTCATCCTGCATTTTAGGGATTCATATGCAGGTTAGGGATTCATATGCAGGTTAGGGATTCATACTGCAGCTTAGGGATTCATATGCAGGTTAGGGATTCATATGCAGGTTAGTGATTCATACTGCCGTTTAGGGATTCATACTGCAGATTAGTGATTCATACTGCAGGTTAATGATTCATACTGCAGGTTAGTGATTCATACTGCAGGTTAATGATTCATACTGCAGGTTAGTGATTCATACTGCAGGTTAATGATTCATACTGCAGGTTAGTGATTCATACTGCAGGTTAATGATTCATACTGCAGGTTAGGGATTCATACTGCAGGTTAGTGATTCATACTGCAGGTTAGGGATTCATACTGCAGCTTAGGGATTCATATGCAGGTTAGTGATTCATACTGCCGTTTAGGGATTCATACTGCAGATTAAGGATTCATACTGCAGGTTAGGGATTCATACTGCAGGTTAATGATTCATACTGCAGGTTAGGGATTCATACTGCAGGTTAGGGATTCATACTGCAGGTTAATGATTCATACTGCAGGTTAGGGATTCATACTGCAGGTTAGGGATTCATACTGCAGGTT
Source organism: Coregonus ussuriensis (assembly GCA_031479575.1). Taxonomy (NCBI): domain Eukaryota; kingdom Metazoa; phylum Chordata; class Actinopteri; order Salmoniformes; family Salmonidae; genus Coregonus; species Coregonus ussuriensis. The sequence continues at coordinate 4,337,560 of CM062482.1, read as the reverse complement.
AGTTACTCATACTGCAGGTTAGTGATTCATACTGCAAAATGAATGAAATAGACTGTAAAATGTTACTACAATTTTATGAGACTAATTGAGGCTTTATTATAACTTACACCTCTTATCCTTTTAGATATGAACACATGACTGAAAAAAATATAAACGCAACATGCAACAATTTCAAAGATTTTACTGTTACTGCTCACATAAGGAAATCAGTCAATTGAAATTAATTAATTTGGCCCTATACTATGGATATCACATGACTGGGAATACACATATGCATCTGTTGGTCACAGATAAAAAAAAGATACAGGCGTGGATCAGAAAACCAGTCAGTGTCTGGTGTGACCACCATTTGCCTCATGCAGCGCGACACATCTCCTTCGCATAGAGTTGTGTATAGTGTATACCTGTAGGTTGATCCATATAGTTCATGTATACCTGTAGGTCCATCCATTTAGTTCACACACTGTGATGGCAACAAAACATTGACATAGACAATGGTATGTTATACATACAGTATACTTGCTATATGTTATACTAAAGCCATAGTGATACAGTGGCCTATCATATCAGTCAGTTTCTATTATACGTATTGTAAGGTCATAGTGATACTGTATCATCATCAGTACCAACTAACCCAATTCTGGTTGAGCCTGTGGAAACACTCTCCTGTAGGAGTTGGATCAGCCTGGAAACATTCTCCTGTAGGGGTTGGATCAGCCTGGAAACATTCTCCTGTAAGAGATGGATCAGCCTGGAAACACTCTCCTGTAAGAGATGGATCAGCCTGGAAACATTCTCCTGTAGGGGTTGGATCAGCCTGGAAACACTCTCCTGTAGGGGTTGGATCAGCCTGGAAACATTCTCCTGTAGGGGTTGGATCAGCCTGGAAACATTATCCTGTAGGGGTTGGATCAGCCTGGAAACATTCTCCTGTAAGAGATGGATCAGCCTGGAAACATTCTCCTGTAGGAGTTGGATCAGCCTGGAAACATTCTCCTGTAAGAGTGTGATCAGCCTGGAAACATTCTCCTGTAAGAGATGGATCAGCCTGGAAACATTCTCCTGTAAGAGATGGGTCAGCCTGGAAACATTCTCCTGTAGGAGTTGGATCAGCCTGGAAACATTCTCCTGTAAGAGTGTGATCAGCCTGGAAACATTCTCCTGTTAGAGTTGGATCAGCCTGGAAAGATTCTCCTGTAAGAGTTGGATCAGCCTAGAAACACTCTCCTGTAAGAGTGTGATCAGCCTGGAAACATTCTCCTGTAGGGGTTGGATCAGCCTGGAAACATTCTCCTGTAGGGGTTGGATCAGCCTGGAAACACTCTCCTGTAAGAGATGGATCAGCCTGGAAACATTCTCCTGTAAGAGTTGGATCAGCCTGGAAACATTCTCCTGTAAGAGTTGGATCAGCCTGGAAACATTCTCCTGTAGGGGTTGGATCAGCCTGGAAACACTCTCCTGTAAGAGATGGATCAGCCTGGAAACATTCTCCTGTAAGAGTTGGATCAGCCTGGAAACATTCTCCTGTAAGAGTTGGATCAGCCTGGAAACATTCTCCTGTTAGAGTTGGATCAGCCTGGAAACATTCTCCTGTAGGGGTTGGATCAGCCTGGAAACTTTCTCCTGTAAGAGTTGGATCAGCCTGGAAACATTCTCCTGTAAGAGTTGGATCAGCCTGGAAACATTCTCCTGTAGGGGTTGGATCAGCCTGGAAACATTATCCTGTAAGAGATGGATCAGCCTGGAAACATTATCCTGTAAGAGATGGATCAGCCTGGAAACATTATCCTGTAGGAGTTGGATCAGCCTCTTGTTTGCTGGTCCTCACTTCATATTCGTCGCCAAACCCACTGGCTCCAGGTCATCTATAAATCACTGCTAGGCAAATCCCCGTCTTATCTTAGCTCATTGGTCACCATAGCAACACCCACCCGTAGTCTGCGCTCCAGCAGGTATATCTCACTGGTCATCCCCAAAGCCAACACCTCCTTTGGCCGCCATTCCATCCACTTCTCTGCTGCCAATGACTGGAACGAATTGCAAAAATCTCTGAAGCTGGAGACTCTTATCTCCCTCACTAACTTTAAGCATCAGTTGTCAGAGCACCTTACCGATCACTGCACCTGTACACAGCCCATATGAAATTAGCCCACCCAACTACATCATCCCCATATTGTTATTTATTTTGCTGATTTGCACCCCAGTATCTCTATTTGCACATAATCTCTTGCACATCTAGCATTCCAGTGTTAATACTAATTGTAATTATTTTGCACTATAGCCTATTTATTGCCTTACCTCCATAACTTGCTACATTTGCACACACTGTATATATATTTTCTGTTGTATTTTTGACTTTATGTTTTGTTTTACCCCATATGTAACTCTGTGTTGTTTTTATCGCACTGCTTTGCTTTATCTTGGCCAGGTCGCAGTTGTAAATGAGAACTTGTTCTCAACTTGCTTAGCTGGTTAAATAAAGGTTAAATAAAATTAAATTAAAATTTAAATAAGAGTTGGATCAGCCTGGAAACATTCTCCTGTAGGAGTTGGATCAGCCTGGAAACATTCTCCTGTAGGGGTTGGATCAGCCTGGAAACATTCTCCTGTAGGGGTTGGATCAGCCTGGAAACATTCTCCTGTAAGAGTTGGATCAGCCTGGAAACATTCTCCTGTAGGGGTTGGATCAGCCTGGAAACATTCTCCTGTAGGGGTTGGATCAGCCTGGAAACACTCTCCTGTAAGAGATGGATCAGCCTGGAAACACTCTCCTGTAGGGGTTGGATCAGCCTGGAAACATTATCCTGTAGGGGTTGGATCAGCCTGGAAACATTCTCCTGTAAGAGATGGATCAGCCTGGAAACATTCTCCTGTAAGAGATGGATCAGCCTGGAAACATTCTCACCTCTTTACTATTTTCTTCATATTGACTACAGCTGAGCAATGAAAGTAAGTTCAAAACAATCCGTTAGTTTGTCAGTCTCCCCGCTCTTTCTCACTATCAAGGGCTATTATCTTTTTACACTACTGTGCCCGAACCTAAAGCTCAGGCTTACACACTAATGCCAGATAGGCTAAAATTAATGAAGAAATACCTCAATGTATCCTACAGATATGAATTCCACAAGAATAATACGTGAATGGATTTTTTAATGTATGGTTTTCCCTTTGCTTTAACCCTGTAACCCTGTAACTAAACCAGCCTAAACTTAACCATGGATTGTTTTTTGTTTTAATCCTCTCCCTTAACTCTTAATTTAACCTTTTTGTAATAATGCAGCAGGAAAGCAACCCAGGGTGTCCAAAACACGTAGAAATTTGACGGTGGGAGCAACTTAGACATTTTGACGTTAGGAGGAACCTCCAAATCGGAAGTCATATTGGTCAAACCGTGATTGTTTGGAGAAAGGTACCGGACTAAAACAAAGCGGGGCTGGCTGAGTCATGTAGGTAGGTTGCCTTTCACTCCGCAACTAGGACTAGGTAGACGTGCATAGCCCCTAACAGCTGACCCAGGATCAGATATATTCTCATCACCTCATGGTTGAGGTTATGATTGTGGGGAAAGGTAATCTGATTCTATCTGATTCTAGATCTGTGGTTAAGGACAACTCATACCTGCAAGTACTCTACATGTATTCCTGCATTTGTTCCAGCCCAAATACCCAGTAGTGAGTGTTCCACAGAGAGTTGATCATTACTCCTTTCATTTCAACTAGCCTAGAAATCCAGAACCTGTTTTGTGCTAACATTCTACTCCTTGTGCTGTTTGTCATAACAAGGAGTGGAATTTTAACACAAACAGACAGGATTTCTCAAGGGCAATACTAGGATACTTACCTCCTTCAATTCATGTATATTGGCCTTCTAACTGTATTTTATTATTGGTAAATTTATGCATTTTACCATAACATCTCGGGGCATACTGTAGCATTTTAGACATTTGAAACCCCACCTCTTTAAGGAATACCTGGATAGGATAAAGTAATCACCCCCCCCCCCCCCCCCCCCCCCCCCCCCCACCCTTACACCACCCCACATTTTTTATTTTTTTTATATATTGTAAAGTCGTTATCCCACTGGCTATAAGGTGAATGCACCAATTTGTAAGTCGCTCTGGATAAGAGCGTCTGCTAAATGACGTAAATGTAATGTAATGTTATAATCTCATACAGCACAACATCATTTTCACCACTAGGTGGAGGATCTTCACCGTGAGATGTTTGTCCAGCAATGTGGGGCGAATCTCAAGCATTTTACAATCTCATACAGCACAATGTCAGTTTCACCCCTTCACCATGAGATGTTTGTCCAGCAATGTGGGGCGATTCTCAAGCATTTTACAATCTCACACAGCACAACGTCAGTTTAACCACTTCACCATGAGATGTGTGTCCAGCAATGTGGGGAGAATCTCAATTGTATTTCCTTGATTCCTCGCGTACTCTCTCCTCGCCTCCTTCTGAAAACACATTGAATGAGAAGGTCAGAAGGGAGAGACCAGACAATAGGTTTTGAGATTCTCCCATGGTCCAGTTCTCTGTTACTATAGAGCCTGCTTCATCTGGCCAGTAGGTGGAGGTGTCACATCTCTCATACACACTCCCTACATCCCAGTAATCTGTTCTTTCTCTCAAAGTGTGCACTTGTGCTCTCCTCCACACACATTTAAACATAATTGGACTGGTGTAATGAGGGACTTCACCATATGTCTCATACCAGTTCAGTCCTTTTTCTTTTAGACCAATAAAGGGAGGTAAACAAGTTTGCACTGCAGGAGAAAGGGTCCATTACTGGGTCTCAAATGGTACCCAATTCCACTATGTAAGGGGTGTCAAACTCATTCCATGGAGGACCTAGCGTCTCCAGGTTTTTGTTTTTTTCCTTTCAATTAAGCCCTAGACAACCAGGTGAGGGGAGTTCCTTACTAATTAGTGACCTTATTTAATCAATCAAGTACACGGACGGAGCAAAGACGCGTGCCCTGTATAGTGCACTAAAAGTAGGAAAGGAATTTGTATTTATTTATTTAACCTTTATTTAACCATTGAGACCCAGAGTCTTCTAAAAAAGCATAGGGTGCAATTTGGGACACATCCAGGGAGTGTTGTCAGCAGATTATGTTCCTCTGAATGTAGTTACAGTGAGGGGAAAAAAGTATTTGATCCCCTGCTGATTTTGTACGTTTGCCCACTGACAAAGAAATGATCAGTCTATAATTTTAATGGTAGGTTTATTTGAACAGTGAGAGACAGAATAACAACAAAATAATCCAGAAAAAAGCATGTCAAAAATGTTATAAATTGATTTGCCTACCTTCAAACTCAGTGCCTCTTTGCTTGACATCATGGGAAAATCAAAATAAATCAGCCAAGACCTGTCTGGTTCATCCTTGGGAGCAATTTCCAAACGCCTGAAGGTACCATGTTCATCTGTACAAACAATAGTACGCAAGTATAAACACCATGGGACCACGCAGCCGTCATACCGCTCAGGAAAGAGACGCGTTCTGTCTCCTAGAGATGAACGTATTTTGGTGCGAAAAGTGCAAAGGACCTTGTGAAGATGCTGGAGGAAACAGGTACAAAAGTATCTATATCCACAGTAAAACGAGTCCTATATTGACATAACCTGAAAGGCCGCTCAGCAAGGAAGACGCCACTGCTCCAAAACCGCCATAAAAATGCCAGACTACGGTTTGCAACTGTACATGGGGACAAGGATCGTACTTTTTTGAGAAATGTCCTCTGGTCTGATGAAAAAAAATTGAACTGTTTGGCCATAATGACCATGGTTATGTTTGGAGGAAAAAGGCGAGAATTGCAAGCCGAAGAACACCATCCCAACCGTGAAGCATGGGGGTGGCAGCATCATGCTGTGGGGGTGCTTTGCTGCAGGAGGGACTGGTGCACTTCACAAAATAGATGGCATCATGAGGAAGGAAATGTATGTGGATATATTGAAGTAGCATCTCAAGACATCAGTCAGGAAGTTAAAGCGTGGTCGCAAATGGGTCTTCCATATGGACAATGACCCCAAGCATACTTCCAAAGTTGTGGCAAAATGGCTTAAGGAAAACAAAGTCAAGGTATTGGAGTGGCCATCACAAAGCCCTGACCTCAATCCTATAGAAAATGTGTGGGCAGAACTGAAAAAGCGTGTGCGAACAAGGAGGCCTACAAACCTGACTCAGTTACACCAGCTCTGTCAGGAGGAATGGGCCAAAATTCACCCAACTTATTGTGGGAAGCTTGTGGAATGCTACCCGAAACGTTTGACCCAAGTTAAAAAATGTAAAGGCAATGCTACCAAATACTATTTGAGTGTATGTAAACTTCTGACCCACTGGGAATGTGATGAAAGAAATAAAAGCTGAAATAAATCATTCTCTCTACTATTATTCTGACATTTCACATTCTTAAAATAAAGTGGTGATCCTAACTGACTGAAGACAGTGAATTTGTACTAGGATTAAATGTCAGGAATTGTGACAAACTGAGTTTAAATGTATTTGGCTAAGGTGTATGTAAACTTCCGACTTCAACTGTACATGTCAGTACACACACACAACAAGTAGGGAGAGAGGCGTGGCTTTATAATTTAAGGCGTGGCTTTATAATTTTTTTTATACCAGGTTTGCTGTTCACTTGCGCTATATGAGATGGAAGGTAGTTCCATGCACTCATGGCTCTGTATAATACTGTTTCCTTCAATTTGTTCTGGACATGGGGTTGTGAAAATCACCCTGGTGTCATGTGTGGTGGGGTAATTGTGTGGTGTGCGTAAGTTGACTATGCAAACAATTTTGGAATTTCCAACACATTCATGTTTCTTATAAAAAGAAGAAGTGATGCAGTCAGTCTCTCCTCAACTCTTTAGCCAAGAGCGACTGGCATGCATAGTATTTATATTAGCCCTCTGATTACAATGAAGAGCAAGATGTTCCGCTCTGTTCTGGGCCAGCTGCAGATTAACTAGGTCTTTCTTTGCAGTACTTGACCACATCACTGGACAGTAATCATAAGATAAAACTATAAAACTGCAGGTATTACATTTTACATTTACGTCATTTAGCAGACGCTCTTATCCAGAGTGACTTACAAATTGGTGCATTCACCCTATAGCCAGTGGGATAACCACTTTACAATATGTTTTTTTTTTTTTTATTGGGGGGGGGGGGGCGGGGGGGGGTAGAAGGATTACTTTATCATATCCCAGGTATTCCTTAAAGAGGTGGGGTTTCAAATGTCTCCGGAAGGTGGTGAGTGACTCCGCTGTCCTGGCGTCGTGAGGGAGCTTGTTCCACCATTGGGGTGCCAGAGCAGCGAACAGTTTTGACTGGGCTGAGCGGGAACTATGCTTCCGCAGAGGAAGGGGAGCCAGCAGGCCAGAGGTGGATGAACGCAATGCCCTCGTTTGGGTGTAGGGACTGATCAGAGCCTGAAGGTACAGAGGTGCCGATCCCCTCACAGCTCCATAGGCAAGCACCATGGTCTTGTAACAGATGCGAGCTTCAACTGGAAGCCAGTGGAGTGTGCGGAGGAGCGGGGTGATGTGAAAGAACTTGGGAAGGTTGAACACCAGACGGGCTGCGTCATTCTGGATGAGTTGTAGGGGTTTAATGGCACAGGCAGGGAGCCCAGCCAACAGCGAGTTGCAGTAATCCAGACGGGAGATGACAAGTGCCTGGATTAGGACCTGTGCCGCTTCCTGTGTAAGGCAGGGTCGTACTCTCCGAATGTTGTAGAGCATGAACCTACAGGATCGGGTCACCGCCTTGATGTTAGCGGAGAACGACAGGGTGTTGTCCAGGGTCACGCCAAGGCTCTTCGCACTCTGGGAGGAGGACACAACGGAGTTGTCAACCGTGATGGCGAGATCATGGAACGGGCAGTCCTTCCCCGGGAGGAAGAGCAGCTCCGTCTTGCCAGGGTTCAGCTTGAGGTGGTGATCCGTCATCCATACTGATATGTCTGCCAGACATGCAGAGATGCGATTCGCCACCTGGTTATCAGAAGGGGGAAAGGAGAAAATTAGTTGTGTATCGTCAGCGTAGCAATGATAGGAGAGGCCATGTGAGGATATGACAGAGCCAAGTGACTTGGTGTATAGGGAGAATAGGAGAGGGCCTAGAACTGAGCCCTGGGGGACACCAGTGGTGAGAGCACGTGTTGCGGAGACAGCTTCTCGCCACACCACTTGGTAGGAGCGACCGGTCAGGTAGGACGCAATCCAGGAGTGAGCCGCGCCGGAGATGCCCAGCTCGGAGAGGGTGGAGAGGAGGATCTGATGGTTCACAGTATCAAAGGCAGCAGAATGGTCTAGAAGGACAAGAGCAGAGGAGAGAGAGTTAGCTTTAGCAGTGCGGAGAGCCTCCGTGACACAGAGAATAGCAGTCTCAGTTGAATGACCAGTCCTGAAACCTGACTGGTTTGGATCAAGAAGGTCATTCTGAGAGAGATAGCAAGAGAGTTGGCTAAAGACGGCACGCTCAATAGTTTTGGAAAGAAAAGAAAGAAGGGATACTGGTCTGTAGTTGTTGACATCAGTGGGATCGAGTGTTGGTTTTTGAGAAGGGGTGCAACTCTCGCTCTCTTGAAGACGGAAGGGACATAGCCAGCGGTCAAGGATGAGTTGATCAGCGAGGTGCGGTAGGGGAGAAGGTCACCGGAGATGGTCTGGAGAAGAGGGGAGGGGATGGGGTCAAGCAGGCAGGTTGTTGGGCGGCCTGCAGTCACAAGTCGCAGGATTTTATCTGGAGAGAGAGGGGAGAAAGAAGTCAAAGCATAGGGTAGGGCAGTGTGAGCAGGACCAGCAGTGTCATTAGACTTAACAAACAAGGATCGGATGTCGTCAACCTTCTTTTCAAAGTGGGGGGGGGGGGGGGGGGGGGGTATTGAGCAGGGAGGAGAATGTGGCAAAGAGCTTCCTAGGGTTAGAGGCAGATGCTTGGAATTTAGAGTGGTAGAAAGTGGCCTTAGCAGCAGAAACAGATGAAGAAAATGTAGAGAGGAGGGAGTGAAAAGATGCCAGGTCGGCAGGGAGTTTAGTTTTCTTCCATTTCCGCTCCGCTGCCCGGAGCTCTGCTCTGTGAGCTCGCAATGAGTCATCAAGCCACGGAGCTGGAGGGGAGGATAGGGGACACAGAGAGTCAAAGGATGCAGAAAGGGAGGAGAGGAGGGTTGAGGAGGCAGAATCAGGAGATTGGAGGGAGAAGGATTGAGCAGAGGGAAGAGATGATAGGATGGAAGAGGAGAGAGTAGTGGGAGAGAGAGAGCGAAGGTTGCGGCGGCGCATTACCATCTGTGTAGGGGCAGAGTGAGTGGTGTTGGAGGAGAGCGAGAGAGAAAAGGATACAAAGTAGTGGTCGGAGACATGGAGGGGAGTTGCAGTGAGATTAGTAGAAGAGCAGCATCTAGTAAAGATGAGGTCAAGCGTATTGCCTGCCTTGTGAGTAGGGGGGGACGGTGAGAGGGTGAGGTCAAAAGAGGAGAGGAGTGGAAAGAAGGAGGCAGAGAGAAATGAGTCAAATGTAGACGTAGGGAGGTTGAAATCCCCCAAAACTGTGAGGGGTGAGCCATCCTCAGGAAAGGAACTTACCTGGAGGGCGATAGATGACAAGGATATTATAATGCTTTATAATATTTTTCTAAGCATGTATGAGCTTTTATAGCAGGGCACTCCAACCCTGTTCCTGGAGAGCTACCCTGCTGTAGGTTTTAACTCCAACCCTGTTCCTGGAGAGCTACCCTGCTGTAGGTTTTAACTCCAACCCTGTTCCTGGAGAGCTACCCTGCTGTAGGTTTTAACTCCAACCCTGTTCCTGGAGAGCTACCCTCTTGTAGGTTTTAACTCCAACCCTGTTCCTGGAGAGCTACCCTCTTGTAGGTTTTAACTCCAACCCTGTTCCTGGAGAGCTACCCTCTTGTAGGTTTTTGCTGCAACCGTAATGTAGCGCACCTGATTCTAATAATTAGCTGGTTGATTAGTTGAATCCGGTTAGTTTCAACTGGGGTTGGAGCGAAAAGGGTTGCTCTCCAGGATAAGGGTAGCTCTCCAGGACAAGGGTAGCTCTCCAGGACAAGGGTAGCTCTCCAGGAAAAGGGTAGCTCACCAGGAAAAGGGTAGCTCTCCAGGACAAGGGTAGCTCTCCAGGACAAGGGTAGCTCTCCAGGAAAAGGGTAGCTCTCCAGGAAAAGGGTAACTCTCCAGGACAAGGGTAGCTCTCCAGGAAAAGGGTAGCTCTCCAGGAAAAGAGGATGAGGGCCCTGTTGTATAGTCATGTGTAAAGGCCAATAATACAGTCTTCTAAACCTCACTTGGTCTTCACCATCCCCCCGATCCAAGACATTGTCCTGGAAGGTCATCCTCCTTCATATTGTCTCTGTGTCTCTGAGGTTTAGTGTTGTCCCTGGTCCTCCCTGATATTGTCTCTGTGTCTCTGAGGTTTAGGACTGTCCCTGGTCCTCCCTGATATTGTCTCTGTATCTCTGAGGTTTAGTGTTGTCCCTGGTCCTCCCTGATATTGTCTCTGTGTCTCTGAGGTTTAGTGTTGTCCCTGGTCCTCCCTGATATTGTCTCTGTGTCTCTGAGGTTTAGTGTTGTCCCTAGTCCTCCCTGATATTGTCTCTGTGTCTCTGAGGTTTAGTGTTGTCCCTGGTCCTCCCTGATATTGTCTCTGTGTCTCTGAGGTTTAGTGTTGTCCCTGGTCCTCCCTGATATTGTCTCTGTGTCTCTGAGGTTTAGTGTTGTCCCTGGTCCTCCCTGATATTGTCTCTGTGTCTCTGAGGTTTAGTGTTGTCCCTGGTCCTCCTTGATATTGTCTATGTGTCTCTGAGGTTTAGTGTTGTCCCTGGTCCTCCCTGATATTGTCTCTGTGTCTCTGAGGTTTAGTGTTGTCCCTGGTCCTCCCTGATATTGTCTCTTTGTCTCTGAGGTTTAGGACTGTCCCTGGTCCTCCCTGATATTGTCTCTGTGTCTCTGAGGTTTAGTGTTGTCCCTGGTCCTCCCTGATATTGTCTGTGTGTCTCTGAGGTTTAGTGTTGTCCCTGGTCCTCCCTGATATTGTCTCTGTGTCTCTGAGGTTTAGTGTTGTCCCTGGTCCTCCCTGATATTGTCTCTGTGTCTCTGAGGTTTAGTGTTGTGACTGGTCCTCCCTGATATTGTCTCTGTGTCTCTGAGGTTTAGTGTTGTCCCTGGTCCTCCCTGATATTGTCTCTGTGTCTCTGAGGTTTAGTGTTGTCCCTGGTGCTCCCTGATATTGTCTCTGTGTCTCTGAGGTTTAGTGTTGTCCCTGGTCCTCCCTGATATTGTCTCTGTGTCTCTGAGGTTTAGTGTTGTCCCTGGTCCTCCCTGATATTGTCTCTGTGTCTCTGAGGTTTAGTGTTGTCCCTAGTCCTCCCTGATATTGTCTCTGTGTCTCTGAGGTTTAGTGTTGTCCCTGGTCCTCCCTGATATTGTCTCTGTGTCTCTGAGGTTTAGTGTTGTCCCTGGTCCTCCCTGATATTGTCTCTGTGTCTCTGAGGTTTAGTGTTGTCCCTGGTCCTCCCTGATATTGTCTCTGTGTCTCTGAGGTTTAGTGTTGTCCCTGGTCCTCCTTGATATTGTCTATGTGTCTCTGAGGTTTAGTGTTGTCCCTGGTCCTCCCTGATATTGTCTCTGTGTCTCTGAGGTTTAGTGTTGTCCCTGGTCCTCCCTGATATTGTCTCTTTGTCTCTGAGGTTTAGGACTGTCCCTGGTCCTCCCTGATATTGTCTCTGTGTCTCTGAGGTTTAGTGTTGTCCCTGGTCCTCCCTGATATTGTCTGTGTGTCTCTGAGGTTTAGTGTTGTCCCTGGTCCTCCCTGATATTGTCTCTGTGTCTCTGAGGTTTAGTGTTGTCCCTGGTCCTCCCTGATATTGTCTCTGTGTCTCTGAGGTTTAGTGTTGTGACTGGTCCTCCCTGATATTGTCTCTGTGTCTCTGAGGTTTAGTGTTGTCCCTGGTCCTCCCTGATATTGTCTCTGTGTCTCTGAGGTTTAGTGTTGTCCCTGGTGCTCCCTGATATTGTCTCTGTGTCTCTGAGGTTTAGTGTTGTCCCTGGTCCTCCCTGATATTGTCTCTGTGTCTCTGAGGTTTAGTGTTGTCCCTGGTCCTCCCTGATATTGTCTCTGTGTCTCTGAGGTTTAGTGTTGTGACTGGTCCTCCCTGATATTGTCTCTGTGTCTCTGAGGTTTAGTGTTGTCCCTGGTCCTCCCTGATATTGTCTCTGTGTCTCTGAGGTTTAGTGTTGTCCCTGGTGCTCCCTGATATTGTCTCTGTGTCTTGAGGTTTAGTGTTGTCCCTGGTCCTCCCTGATATTGTCTGTGTGTCTCTGAGGTTTAGTGTTGTCCCTGGTCCTCCCTGATATTGTCTCTGTGTCTCTGAGGTTTAGTGTTGTCCCTAGTCCTCCCTGATATTGTCTCTGTGTCTCTGAGGTTTAGTGTTGTCCCTGGTCCTCCCTGATATTGTCTCTGTGTCTCTGAGGTTTAGTGTTGTCCCTGGTCCTCCCTGATATTGTCTCTGTGTCTCTGAGGTTTAGTGTTGTCCCTGGTCCTCCCTGATATTGTCTCTGTGTCTCTGAGGTTTAGTGTTGTCCCTGGTCCTCCTTGATATTGTCTATGTGTCTCTGAGGTTTAGTGTTGTCCCTGGTCCTCCCTGATATTGTCTCTGTGTCTCTGAGGTTTAGTGTTGTCCCTGGTCCTCCCTGATATTGTCTCTTTGTCTCTGAGGTTTAGGACTGTCCCTGGTCCTCCCTGATATTGTCTCTGTGTCTCTGAGGTTTAGTGTTGTCCCTGGTCCTCCCTGATATTGTCTGTGTGTCTCTGAGGTTTAGTGTTGTCCCTGGTCCTCCCTGATATTGTCTCTGAGTCTCTGAGGTTTAGTGTTGTCCCTGGTCCTCCCTGATATTGTCTCTGTGTCTCTGAGGTTTAGTGTTGTGACTGGTCCTCCCTGATATTGTCTCTGTGTCTCTGAGGTTTAGTGTTGTCCCTGGTCCTCCCTGATATTGTCTCTGTGTCTCTGAGGTTTAGTGTTGTCCCTGGTGCTCCCTGATATTGTCTCTGTGTCTCTGAGGTTTAGTGTTGTCCCTGGTCCTCCCTGATATTGTCTGTGTGTCTCTGAGGTTTAGTGTTGTCCCTGGTCCTCCCTGATATTGTCTCTGTGTCTCTGAGGTTTAGTGTTGTCCCTGGTCCTCCCTGATATTGTCTCTGTGTCTCTGAGGTTTAGTGTTGTCCCTGGTCCTCCCTGATATTGTCTCTGTGTCTCTGAGGTTTAGGACTGTCCCTGGTCCTCCTTGATATTGTCTCTGTGTCTCTGAGGTTTAGTGTTGTCCCTGGTCCTCCCTGATATTGTCTCTGTGTCTCTGAGGTTTAGTGTTGTCCCTGGTCCTCCCTGATATTGTCTCTGTGTCTCTGAGGTTTAGTGTTGTCCCTGGTCGTCCTTGATAATGTCTGTGTGTCTCTGAGGTTTAGTGTTGTCCCTGGTCCTCCCTGATATTGTCTCTGTGTCTCTGAGGTTTAGGACTGTCCCTGGTCCTCCCTGATATTGTCTCTGTGTATCTGAGGTTTAGTGTTGTCCCTGGTCCTCCCTGATATTGTCTCTGTGTCTCTGAGGTTTAGTGTTGTCCCTGGTCCTCCCTGATATTGTCTCTGTGTCTCTGATGTTTAGTGTTGTCCCTGATCCTCCCTGATATTGTCTCTGTGTCTCTGAGGTTTAGTGTTGTCCCTGGTCGTCCTTGATATTGTCTGTGTGTCTCTGAGGTTTAGTGTTGTCCCTGGTCCTCCCTGATATTGTCTCTGTGTCTCTGAGGTTTAGTGTTGTCCCTGGTCCTCCCTGATATTGTCTCTGTGTCTCTGAGGTTTAGTGTTGTCCTTGGTCCTCCCTGATATTGTCTCTGTGTCTCTGAGGTTTAGGACTGTCCCTGTTCCTCCCTGATATTGTCTCTGTGTCTCTGAGGTTTAGTGTTGTCCCTGGTCCTCCCTGATATTGTCTCTGTGTCTCTGAGGTTTAGTGTTGTCCCTGGTCCTCCCTGATATTGTCTCTGTGTCTCTGAGGTTTAGTGTTGTCCCTGGTCCTCCCTGATATTGTCTCTGTGTCTCTGAGGTTTAGTGTTGTCCCTGGTCCTCCCTGATATTGTCTCTGTGTCTCTGAGGTTTAGTGCTGTCCCTGGTCCTCCCTGATATTGTCTCTGTGTCTCTGAGGTTTAGTGTTGTCCCTGGTCCTCCCTGATATTGTCTCTGTGTCTCTGAGGTTTAGTGTTGTCCCTGGTCCTCCCTGATATTGTCTCTGTGTCTCTGAGGTTTAGTGCTGTCCCTGGTCCTCCCTGATATTGTCTCTGTGTCTCTGAGGTTTAGTGTTGTCCCTGGTCCTCCCTGATATTGTCTCTGTGTCTCTGAGGTTTAGTGTTGTTCCTGGTCCTCCCTGATATTGTCTCTGTGTCTCTGAGGTTTAGGACTGTCCCTGGTCCTCCCTGATATTGTCTCTGTGTCTCTGAGGTTTAGTGTTGTCCCTGGTCCTCCCTGATATTGTCTCTGTGTCTCTGAGGTTTAGTGTTGTCCCTGGTCCTCCCTGATGTTGTCTCTGTGTCTCTGAGGTTTAGGACTGTCCCTGGTCCTCCCTGATATTGTCTCTGTGTCTCTGAGAGTTAGGACTGTCCCTGGTCCTCCCTGATATTGTCTCTGTGTCTCTGAGATTTAGGACTGTCCCTGGTCCTCCCTGATATTGTCTCTGTGTCTCTGAGGTTTAGTGTTGTCCCTGGTCCTCCCTGATATTGTCTCTGCGTCTCTGAGGTTTAGTGTTGTCCCTGGTCCTCCCTGATATTGTCTCTGTGTCACTGAGGTTTAGTGTATAGCCTGGGGGGGTCGGTGCAAGATGTGCTGCTTCCATGTCAAGTTCTGTTCCTGCTGATATATCTGTTGGCCTGCCCAGGCAGGATGGCTCAGGTTCCCCTGTAAATACACACAGGCTGAGAGAGGGAGGATGGATGGAGGGAGGAACTCAGGTCACTATCGTAGCCCTCACTACCCTGTAGGGGGGAGCAAGGATGAGGGAAAAGGATTTACTCTCCCCCTCTCTCTCTTCTTGTCCCCCTATAAATATACACCAGCATAGCCCTCGCTACCCTGTAGTAGGAGGGAGGAAGGATGAGAAGGAGGAGAGGATGAGGAGGAAGGGAGGAGGAGGAGGAGGAGGAGGAGGAGGAGGAGGAGGAGGAGGAGGGGAGGATGAGGAAGAGGGGAAGAGGAGGAGGAGGTTTCTTCATGGGAGTTGTCGCTCCAATCTCATCATTATTGAATTGTTATACAGACGTGGTCATGAAAAATGGCAGGTACAGTTAGAAACATTGGACAGTTTGATGAAAGTATTGAGCAGTGGAGCTGTGATGAGTGTGATAGAAGGAGTCAGGAGCAGGAGGGTAAATCACAGAATACAGAGTTTATTCCTTTCCGTCACAGTTGCGCTGGATAGCGACACACAAACACAGTCACAGGGGAAACTCTCTACCCTAGCAATCACGGTACGGAAATACTTCAAATGATATACAAGCATAGGGGAAAATAAATCTACCCCCGGCAATACAATAAGAGAGTAGCTCAACCGAGCTACTCTACTCTCACATGGAACAATCACCCACACAGACAAGGGAGCAGAGGGAACACTTATACACAGACTAATGAAGGGATGAGAACCAGGTGTGTGTGATTAACAAGACAAGACAAGTGGAGTGATGATAATGGGAGCGGCAGTAGTTAGTAAGCCGGTGACGACGAACGCCAAAGCCTGCCCGAACAAGGAAGGGGAGGCAGCCTCGGTGGAAGTCGTGACAGTAACTTACCCGCTGGGAGGTGCCTTACTCTGGGCACGCACCGAGCAGGAGGAGACATACACCCTCACGTCCTTAGCCAAGGTAGGCCACCAGTATTTTCCGATCAGGCAGCGCACTGTACGGCCGATACCTGGGTGACAAGAGGAGGGTGACGTGTGCCCAGAAGATCAGACGATCACGGATAGGAGCAGGCACGTACTGCAGCCCAGCTGGACACTGAGGTGGAGATGGATCTGTGCGTAATGCCTGCTCTATATCCACATCCATCGCCCATACTACCGGCGCCACAATGCAGGAGGCCGGGAGTATGGGGGTGTTGTCTCTGGGCCTCTCCTCTGTGTCATACAGCCAGAACAGTGCGTCTGCCTTCACGTTCTTCGTACCCGGAATGTATGATAGAGTGAAATCAAACCGGGTGAAAAATAGGGCCCACCTGTCCTGGCGAGGATTCAGCCTCCTCGCTGCCCGGATGTACTCCAGATTACGATGGTCCGTCCAGACAAGGAAAGGGTGTTTCGCCCCTTCGAGCAAATGCCTACACACGGTCAAAGCTCGGACAACAGCCAACAGCTCCCGATCACCAACGCCGTAGTTCTGCTCCGCCGGGCTGAGCTTCTTATAGAAGAAGGAACAGGGGTGGAGTTTGGTTGGCATGCCCGAGCGTTGAGACAGGACAGCGCCCATCCCTACCTCGGACGTATCCACCTCCACTACGAATGGTAGTGATGGATCCGGGTGGGCCAGTACCGGGGCCGAGGTGAACAGTTCCCTCAGGTTACTGAAGGCCCTGTCAGCCTCAGCAGACCAGTGGAGCAGGGACGGCCCATCCTTCAACAGAGATGTAATGGGAGCTGTGACCTTGCCAAAGCCCCGGATAAACCTCCGATAGTAGTTGGCGAAGACAAGGAAGCGCTGCACCTCCTTTACCGTGGTTGGAGTCGGCCAATTACGCACGGCTGAAATGCGGTCACCCTTCATCTTCACACCTGAGGTGGTAATGCGATATCCGAGGAAGGAGACGGACTGCTGGAAAAACATAAACTTTTCTGCCTTGGCATAAAGGTCATTTTCCAACAGTCGGACCAGTACTTTGCGAACCAGGGATACATGCTCGGCGCACGTAGCGGAATACACCGGGATGTCATCGATGTAGACTACAACACCGCAACCAAGCATGTCCCGAAACACCTTGTTCACAAAGGACTGGAAGACGGATGGAGCATTCATCAAACCGTAGGGCATCACCAGGTATTCATAATGCCCCGAGGTTGTGCTGAATGCTGTCTTCCACTCATCCCCCTCCTGAACACGCACCAGGTGGTAGGCACTCCTGAGATCTAATTTGGTGAAGAAGCGCGCCCCATGCATTGACTTAATCACTGAAGGAATGAGGGGGAGAGGATAACTAAATATTATCGTCTCCTTGTTCAGTGATCGATAATCAATGCACGGGCGCAGACCGCCGTCTTTCTTCTTCACAAAGAAGAAACTCGAGGAGGCGGGTGAAGTGGAGGGACGTATATACCCCTGGCCAAGGGACTCGGTGACGTATGTTTCCATAGCCTCCGTTTCAGCCTGCGACAAGGGATACACATGACTCCTGGGAGGTACAGCGTCTATCCGAAGGTTTATCGCGCAATCCCCCACCCGATGAGGTGGTAATTTAGTCGCCTGCGTCTTTGAAAACGCGAGCGCCAGATCATGGTATTCGGGGGGGAATGCGCATGGTGGAGGTACCGTCTGGACTTTCCACCATGGTTGCACCAACGGAAACACATAGACACCTACCCTGACACTCTCGCGACCACCCCGTGAGAGCCCTCTGAGGCCAGATTTGTACGTGGGCTACGGAGTGAAGCTACATAAAAGAGACTTTTTACTGAAATTAATCTGACCTTGGCAAGGGCCATTGAAGTCAGTGTTTCCATGGAACTTGCTGCTAAAGAAAAAAGGGACTTGGTAAAAAGGGACACATCGAACGAGCCTGCAGAAACAGAAAGAGCTCAGAGAAATCGTCAAAGACTGAAAACAAGGAAGAGACATTTCAACGAAGGAAAAAGAGATGTTCAAACTGTTTAGCAGGAGAACACTGAGGTGAGTGACTCATCAGACCAGGAAGTCACACTGTTTAGCAGGAGAACACTGAGGTGAGTGACTCATCAGATCAGGAAGTCACACTGTTTAGCAGGAGAACACTGAGGTGAGTGACTCATCAGACCAGGAAGTCACACTGTTTAGCAGGAGAACACTGAGGTGAGTGACTCATCAGAGCAGGAAGTCACACTGTTTAGCAGGAGAACACTGAGGTGAGTGACTCATCAGACCAGGAAGTCACACTGTTGAGGAGGAGAACACTGAGGTGAGGTACTCATCAGACCAGGAAGTCACGCTGTTTAGCAGGAGAGCACTGAGGTGAGTGACTCATCAGACCAGGAAGTCACACGGTTTAGCAGGAGAACACTGAGGTGAGTGACTCATCAGACCAGGAAGTCACACTGTTGAGCAGGAGAACACTGAGGTGAGTGACTCGTCAGACCAGGAAGTCACACTGTTGAGCAGGAGAACACTGAGGTGAGTGACTCATCAGACCAGGAAGTCAAACTGTTGAGCAGGAGAACACTGAGGTGAGTGACTCATCAGACCAGGTAGTCACACAGAATATACTGACTGTTTCTGGGGGCCCGCACGGCTATTATGTCTCTACGTTGCTAGAGGGTCACCGGTGCATATGGAGAGACGTGGAGAAGTCTTTCATGGAGAGCTGGGTAGCATGAAAGACATTACAGTGAAGCTTAGCATTAAGCCAGACAGCAAACCAACGTTTCTAAAAGCACAACCCGTTCTTATGCTATCAGACCAAAAGTCGAGGCTGACTTGGTGAGTCCAGTCAAAAACAAATGGCCGGAGCCGGTCAGCATGAATGAATGGGCTACACCCATCGTACCAGTCCTTAAGAAGGATGGTGAAATCAGGATATGTGGAGACTTTAAAGTTAACCCCGCGTTGTCCGCTGAGGAGTATTCACTACCACACATCAACAACCTTTTCACGGGTTTAGCTGGGGGTCAAAAGTTCAGCAAAATTGACCTCTGCCAAGCCTACTTGCAGATACACATGGATGAAATGTCAAAGGAGCTGCTGACCATTGTAACACACAAGGGGCTCTTCAGGTACTTAGTGGTTAAGAGCGTTGTGCCAGTAACCGAAAGGTCGCTGGTTCTAATCCCCGAGCCGACTAGGTGAAAAATCTGTCGATGTGCCCTTGAGCAAGGCACTTAACCCTAATTGCTCCTGTAAGTCGCTCTGGAAAAGAGCGTCTGCTAAATTACTAAAATGTAAAATGCCTACCGTTTGGAATCACAAGTGCGCCAGTGCTGTTCCAGAGGGCGATGGACTAGATCTTGGCAACTGTCACTAACAACAGTGACTGACCCAAAATGAAGGAAAGCTTTGACTACGTACAGACTCAGTGAGCATAGCCTTGCTATTGAGAGAGACCTCCTTAGGCAGACAGGCTATTTCCCTCAGATTATAACAGATCCACAAATAATTTTTCCTTTTTGTACTTAAACTATTTGCACATCGTTACAACACTGTATATAGCCATAATATGACATTTGAAATGTCTCTATTATTATGGAACTCTTGTGAGCGTAATGTTTACTGTTCACTTTATATTTCACTGTTGTTTATTATCTATTTCACTTGCTTTGGCAATGTTAACATATGTTTCACATGTCAATAAAGCCCTTTGAATTGAGAGAGAGAGAGAGAGAGAGAGAGAGAGAGAGAGAGAGACAGAATATACTTACATTCACACAGGACACCAGATAAAACAGGAGAATTACACAGGACAGACTGACCCTAGCCCCCCGGCACATAGACTATTGCAGCATAGATGCGGGAGACAGAGACATGGGGGGGTCGGGGGACACTTTGGGACAAGGTTGAGTACAGCCCACAGAGACAGGGGGGGGGGTCGGGGGACACTTTGGGACAAGGCTGAGCCCACGAATGTCTACCCCACCTCATGAGCCCGAGGGGGTGAAAAATTGGGCACAGCGCAACCTCTGTATTTATAGCTACCATTCGGAAGAGCGTGTAGAAGAGCCTGGCTGATTAAATTTTTTGTGGCTGGCAGTTGGCAGGGACCGATTTGTCGCGGATATTGCAACCTCTCCTATATACAGTAAGTGGCGGGTTCTTAAATACAGCTGGCAAAGCTGGGTCCGATGATACATTTACATTTTAGTCATTTAGCAGACACTCTTATCCAGAGCGACTTACAGTTAGTGAATATATAAAACAATTTATACTAGCCCCCCGTGGGAATCGAACCCACAACCCTGGCGTTGCAAACGCCATGCTCTGTCAACTGAGCTACATCCCTGCCGGCCATTCCCTCCCCTACCCTGGGCCAATTGGTCACCATAGCAGCACCCACCCGTAGTCTGCGCTCCAGCAGGTATATCTCACTGGTCATTCCCAAAGCCAACACCTCCTTTGGCCGCCATTCCTTCCAGTTCTCTGCTGCCAATGACTGGAACTAATTGCAAAAATCACTGAAGCTGGAGACTCTTATCTCCCTCAATAACTTTAAGTATCAGTTGTCAGAGCACCTTACCGATCACTGCACCTGTACACAGCCCATCTGAAATTAGCCCACCCAACTACCTCATCCCTATATTGTTATTTATTTTGCTCTTTTGCACCCCAGTATCTCTATTTGCACATAATCTCTTGCACATCTAGCATTCCAGTGTTAATACTATTGTAATTATTCTGCACTATAGCCTATTTATTGCCTTACCTCCATAACTTGCTACATTTGCACACACTGTATATATATTTTCTGTTGTATTTCTGACTTTATGTTTTTTACCCCATATGTAACTCTGTGTTGTTTTTATTGCACTACTTTGCTTTATCTTGGCCAGGTTGCAGTTGTAAATGAGAACCTGTTCTCAACTGGCTTACCTGGTTAAATAAGGGTGAAAAAAATAAAAAATAATTGCACCGCCCGTGAATCTCCCGGTCGCGGCCGGCTGCGACAAAGCCTGGTTTCGAACCAGGATTTCTAGTGGCACAGTTAGCACTGCGATGCAGTGCCTTAGACCACTGCACCACTCAGGAGTCATGCCAGTGTTTTCTTGACAGCATCTCCCACTTTACGCAAGTTCAAAGTATATGTGGTGGTGATCTTTAGCTCCAGTGGGACTTTTTTGTAGCAGTTTTCCCTAATGCCAAAATCAAAAGCTTCATCCACACATTGTGGAGAGTAGCCTCTTCTTAGAAACATATTGCGCATCTCCGCTGCTTTTTCTAGATAGTCCTCTGTGGAGTGGCATACACGGCGCAATCTGAAAAACTGTTATTCTTGGAAGTCCTCTTTTTAATGGTTCAGGGTGGATGCTGTCCCCTTGTAATATAGTATTTCTGTCCATTTCTTTTCTGTACAAAGTTGTAAACAGGGTTCCGTTTGATTTCACAATCCACATATCGAGGTAATAAACACATTCAATAGTGAATTTGAGATTGCGGTCAATGTCATTGAGTGATGCCATAAAGTCTGACAGCTCGTCTCCTGTTACTCCCCATAATGCAACAAATGTTGTCAATATATCGATACCACTTCAGGATTTTATTCAAAAATATATTTTCAATTTCATTGTTAACTAAACTTTCTTCAAAATAACCCACATAAAGGTTAGCATAGCTTGGAGCGAATGTGGAGCCCATCGATGTTCCATTCGTTCGGAGGTTGTATTCATCATCAAACCTGAAATAGTTATACTTCAAAACATATTTATCTCTAGAATGAAGTTTGTTCGTGGGTATTTGTTAGTATCTCGGTCTCTCAAATAGTGAGCTTCCAGCCCCCTGTATGGGGAATGCTGGTATATAGACTCTCGATATCTAATGTGACCAAATTACAGTCTTCTGTTAATCCCGTTGTAATATTCATATGGGTCAGCACACTGAATTGTAATTGGATGCATTCTACTGTCAGATCATACTGTGCTATGATTGGTTACGACCACCCAGGTGGTGAGGTCATCATCAGGTGATCATGGCTGGAGACACATGAACGTGCCAGTTATAGCTAGCGAATAAAGATCAATGATTAGAAAGATCCTGTCGTCCTGCATTTTATTATTTTGTACAAAGCATACAAAACAAGACAGCCGTTGTCGGTGAGATCTTATTTATGAAGTCTACAGAGTTTCTTTCACATATGATGGCAATGCTTGCACATCAAATTTAATAAAAGAGTCTACAAAAGTTTGACAACAGCTCTAGCCTATTCCTGCAACCACTGGTCTGCCTGGATAATTGCCTTGTTGTGTTTTAGGTTTGTCTAATTTAGGCAACATGTACAGGCATGGAAGCATGGCACATATGCAGCAAAGGTATTCATATTCAGGTTTTGAGATGAGGTTGTTTAATACGGTTTGCTCCAGATTAGAGCTAATTTCCCGTTGGAACACCTGTGCGGGATCAACGCACAGTTTTCTATAGAAACGTTGATTACTGAGTTGTCTCAGAATATCTTCGTTGTATTTTTCATAGTCTAAGACGAACACAGCACCCCCCCCCCCACCCCCACCCCCCCCCACCCCTTGTCTGCAGGTTTGATAAACAAAGATGAATCTTTCATTAGTTCATTAAGTGCCTGTTATTCTGTCCTGGTGATGTTCTTCTGAATATGGTTTGTTTTTCTCCTATATACAGACATTTTTGTTCGACTAACCTACAATTGTTATTAATCGAGGAGTTGTTAACCATAGGACAGAATTTGCTTTTGGGCTTAAAATGGGTAACATTGGGCCTTTCCTAGGCCTGGCAGAGAGAGGACTGTGGGGGAGGAGACAGACAACATGGGGCCTTTCCTAGGCTTGGCAGAGAGAGGACTGTGGGGGAGGAGACAGACAACATGGGGCCTTTCCTAGGCTTGGCAGAGAGAGGACTGTGGGGGAGGAGACAGACAACATGGGGCCTTTCCTATGCTTGGCAGAGAGAGGACTGTGGGGGAGGAGACAGACAACATGGGGCCTTTCCTATGCTTGGCAGATAGAGAAGCAGGGGTTTGGTTGGTGCTGTGTTGCACAGTACCGTTTCAGAGATATTCAAGGGTTATCACTGAAGTTCAGCGTTACAGCGTGATTGAAATTTAAAGGCAATGTTCCCGCGTTAGCGATGCTGCATTCACGGTAAACGCTGCATATATCGGCTCAATTGGAAATAACCTTTACATTTCTATTGAGCAATCTGTAACACTTCAGCGATCCAGATTGAATAGAGACCTACATTTAGATCGCGTTATCTGTAACGCTTAAAACGTTAGAGATACAGATTGAATTGAGACCCTAGTCTTTTCTTCTTTTGTTCTTAGTCAATTTTTTTCACCAAAAAAAACAAAACAATGGATCAATTCCTACCTTTAAAAGCTGTGAGAGGCTGATGGAAAGAAACACCACACCACAATGTTTAGGAACGAACAAACATATTGTCACACCCTGGCTCTGGGACTCTATATGTTGAGCCAGGGTGTGTTCATTCTATGTGTTCTGTTTCTATGTTGGGTGTTTCTAGTTCATCATTTTCTATGTTTGACTGAGTGACTCCCAATCAGAGGCAACGAGTGTCAGCTGTGTGCTGGTTGTCTCTGATTGGGAGCCATATTTAACTGTCTGTGTTTCACTTTGTGTTTGTGGGTTTTTGTTCCATGTTCGGTCAGTGTCACCGTGGACTTCACGAGCCGTGTTTTGTTTTGTTTAGAAACTTTAACTAATTAAAGTCATGTTTGTTTCTCACGCTGCGCCTTGGTCTACTCATTACTACGACGATCGTGACAGAAAAACCCACCATACCAGGACCAAGCAGCGTGTCCAGGAGCAGGCAGCCTGGTCATGGGAGGAGATATTAGACGGGAAAGGGTCCTGGACCTGGGAGGAGATCCTGGCCGGGATGGATCGCCGGCCATGGATTGAGACGGTGGAGAGGCGACGGAGAGAGGAGCAGCGGCGTCAGCAGGGTCAACGTCGGACAGGCGAGAGGCAACCCCAAAACATTTTTAGGGGGGGGCACACGGCAGGGGCGACGAGGGAGCAGGAGGTAGTGTTGCAGAGGATGGAGCATTTGGAGGCGATAAGGGAAAGGGTGAGAAAGGAGGCACGGCGAGAGGAACTCGGTAGGCAGCTGAGGGAGCGGGGGGTTATGACGAAACCCAGTCCCGCTCCTCACACCAAGCAAGTGGTGTGCGTCACCAGTCCGGTCCGGCCCGTTCCTGTTTCCCGCACTAAGTGTAAGGTGCACGCCGCCAGCCCAGCCCGGCATGTTCCTGCCCCTCACACCAAGCCTACGGTGCGAGTCGTCAGCCTGGTCCAACCTGTTCCTGCTCCACGCACCAAGCCTACGGTGTGCGTTGCCAGCCCAGCCCGGCCTGTCCCTGCTCCACGCACCAAGCCTACGGTGTGCGTCGCCAGCCCAGTCCGGCCAGTTGCTGCTCCACGCACCAAGCCTACGGTGTGCGTCGCCAGCCCAGCCCGGCCTGTCCCTGCTCCACGCACCAAGCCTACGGTGTGCGTCGCCAGCCCAGTCCGGCCAGTTGCTGCTCCACGCACCAAGCCTACGGTGTGCGTCGCCAGCCCAGCCCGGCCTGTTCCTGCTCCACGTACCAAGCCTACGGTGTGCGTCGCCAGCCCAGCCCGGCCTGTCCCTGCTCCACGCACCAAGCCTACGGGATGCGTCGCCAGCCCGGCCCGGCCTTTCCCTGCTCCACGCACCAAGTCTACGGTGCGCGTCGCCAGCCCGGCCCGGCCCGTTCCTGCCACTCGCACCAAGCCAGGGGTGCGAGTCGTCAGTCCGGCACAACCCGTGCCTGGGTCATCGGTGCCAATTCAGGTACAACTTTAATTTCCTGGAAGGTCTATTTACTATCTATTTACCAGATAGTCTTATCTAACAAAGTGATTGACCTACGTTTCATGTTGGCATAGGCAGGCTTTGACGTTTTGAATGGTTGGCGCATGGATCAGAAAAAAAAAGAAGTTTTTATAGCGTTAACAAGCCACTACAAACAATGAAGCTAGCTTTACAGTCGTAATTCTGCATGAAAGAAGTCACCTATAGCGTACCATGAAACACTACCAAACAGGATGAAGAACAGAATCACAACCATGAGAAAAAGCAGAAGCAAAGCTGCAAATGCGGTTCAGAGACTCCTCTCTTTCACGCCTCTCATTACTGTACTTATTGTTAAGACATTGTAATTATAGTCCAGACTGCAGTCCGCGTGCGATCTCCACCTTTAATTCCCCTTTGTCTCCACCTTTCCTTTCCTTTGTCTCCACCTTTCCTTTCCTTTGTCTCCACCTTTCCTTCCCCTTTGTCTCCACCTTTCATTTCCTTTGTCTCCACCTTTCCTTCCCCTTTGTCTCCACCTTTCCTTCCCCTTTGTCTCCACCTTTCCTTTCCTTTGTCTCCACCTTTCCTTCCCCTTTGTCTCCACCTTTCCTTTCCTATGTCTCCACCTTTCCTTTCCTTTGTCTTCACCTTTCCTTTCCTTTTGTCTCCACCTTTCCTTTCCTTTGTCTTCACCTTTCCTTTCCTTTTGTCTCCAACTTTCCTTTTCTTTGTCTCCACCTTTCCTTTTCTTTGTCTCCACCTTTCCTTTCCTTTTGTCTCCAACTTTCCTTTTCTTTGTCTCCACCTTTCCTTTTCTTTGTCTCCACCTTTCCTTTCCTATGTCTCCACATTTCCTTTCCTTTGTCTTCACCTTTCCTTTCCTTTGTCTTCACCTTTCCTTTCCTTTTGTCTCCACCTTTCCTTTCCTTTGTCTCCACATTTCCTTTCCTTTGTCTCCACCTTTCCTTTCCTTTGTCTCCACCTTTCCTTTCCTTTGTCTCCACCTTTCCTTTCCTATGTCTCGTCCTTTCCTTCCCCTTTGTCTTTACCTTTCCTTTCCTTTGTCTCCACCTTTCCTTCCCCTTTGTCTCCACCTTTCCTTCCCTTTGTCTCCACCTTTCCATTCCTTTGTCTCCACCTTTCCTTTCCTTTGTCTCCACCTTTCCTTCCCTTTGTCTCCACCTTTCCATTCCTTTGTCTCCACCTTTCCTTTCCTTTGTCTCCACCTTTCCTTTCCTTTGTCTCCACCTTTCCTTTCCTTTGTCTCCACCTTTCCTTTTCTATGTCTCCACCTTTCCTTTCCTTTGTCTCCACCTTTCCTTCCCCTTTGTCTCCAACTTTCATTTCCTTTGTCTCCACCTTTCCTTCCCCTTTGTCTCCACCTTTCCTTCCCCTTTGTCTCCAACTTTCCTTCCCCTTTGTCTCCACCTTTCCTTCCCCTTTGTCTCCAACTTTCATTTCCTTTGTCTCCACCTTTCCTTCCCCATTGTCTCCACCTATCCTTCCCCTTTGTCTCCACCTTTCCTTCCCCTTTGTCTCCAACTTTCATTTCCTTTGTCTCCACCTTTCCTTCCTCATTGTCTCCACATTTCCTTCCCCTTTGTCTCCACCTTTCCTTCCCCTTTGTCTCCGACTTTCATTTCCTTTGTCTCAGCCTTTCCTTCCCCATTGTCACCACCTTTCCTTCCCCTTTGTCTCCACCTTTCCTTCCCATTTGTCTCCAACTTTCATTTCCTTTGTCTCCACCTTTCCTTCCCCTTTGTCTCCACCTTTCCTTCCCCTTTGTCTCCACCTTTCCTTCCCCTTTGTCTCCAACTTTCATTTCCTTTGTCTCAGCCTTTCCTTCCCCATTGTCTCCACCTTTCCTTCCCCTTTGTCTCCACCTTTCCTTCCCCTTTGTCTCCAACTTTCATTTCCTTTGTCTCCACCTTTCCTTCCGCATTGTCTCCACCTTTCCTTCCCCTTTGTCTCCAACTTTCATTTCCTTTGTCTCAGCCTTTCCTTCCCCATTGTCTCCACCTTTCCTTCCCCTTTGTCTCCACCTTTCCTTCCCATTTGTCTCCAACTTTCATTTCCTTTGTCTCCACCTTTCCTTCCCCATTGTCTCCAACTTTCCTTCCCCTTTGTCTCCAACTTTCCTTTCCTTTGTCTCCACCTTTCCTTCCCCATTGTCTCCACCTTTCCTTCCCCTTTGTCTCCACCTTTCCTTCCCTTTGTCTCCACCTTTCATTTCCTTTGTCTCCACCTTTCCTTCCCTTTGTCTCCACCTTTCCTTCCCCTTTGTCGCCACCTTTCCTTTCCTTTGTCTCCACCTTTCCTTCCCTTTGTCTCCACCATTCCTTTCCTTTGTCTCCACCTTTCCTTCCCCATTGTCTCCACCTTTTCTTCCCCTTAGTCTCCACCTTTCCTTTCCTTTGTCACCTCCTTTCCCTTTGTCTCCACCTTTCCTTCCCTTTGTCTCCACCTTTCCTTCTCATTTGTCTCCACCTTTACTTTATTTTCTTCTTTCCAGTATATCTCTGGTTTGGTTCCTCACCGTCAATGAAGAGAGAAGAGAGACAACAGAGAGCAGAGAAAGGGGTTTGCTTGCTGTGTACTGTGTTGTGTGTTTTGAGTCACACTGACTGAGACAACATGTTTGGGGTGTACTATACAATGCAGAGAAAACCGAGAACAGAGAGCATAGCAAAGAATGCTTGTTGGGTGCTGCTGTACTGCAGGATGAGAGCTTCAAGTTCCTTGGTGTCCACATCACCAACAAACTATCATGGTCCAAACACACCAAGACAGTCATGAAGGGGGCACGACTAAGCCTATTCCCCCTATGGAGACTGAAAAGATTTGGCATGGGTCCTCAGATCCTCAAACATTTCTACAGCTGCACCATCGAGAGCATCCTGACTAGTTGCATCACCGCTTGGTATGGCAACTGCTCGGCCTCCGACCGCAAGGGACTACAGAGGGTAGTGCATACGGCCCAGTACATCACTGGGGCCAAGCTTCCTGCCATCCAGGACCTCTATACCAAGCGGTGTCAGAGGAAGGCCCTAAAAATTGTCAAAGATTTCAGCCACCCTAGTCAATTTCAGATTATTCACTGGAGTGCTGTCCTATTTTGGTTCAGTGGATTATATACAGTGATTGGAAAAAGTATTTGATCCCCTGCTGATTTTGTACATTTGCCCACTGACAAAGAAATGATCAGTCTATAATTTTAATGGTAGGTTTATTTGAACAGTGAGAGACAGAATAACAACTATAAAAATCCAGAAAAACGTATGTCAAAAATGTTATCAATTGATTTGCATTTTAATGAGGGAAATAAGTATTTTACCCCCTCTCAATCAGAAAGATTTCTGACTCCTTGGTGTCTTTTAAACAGGTAACGAGCTGAGATTAGGAGCACACTCTTAAAGGGAGTGCTCCTAATCTCAGTTTGTTACCTGTATAAAAGACACCTGTCCAGAGAAGCAATCAATCAATCAGATTCCAAACTCTCCCCCATGGCCAAGACCAAAGAGCTCTCCAAGGATGTCAGGGACAAGATTGTAGACCTACACAAGGTTGGAATGGACTACAAGACCATCGCCAAGCAGCTTGGTGAACAGGAGACAGAGGGGAAAACTTATTTTTTTTCTGTTCCATTCAAAACGTCAAAGCCTGCCTATGCCAACATGAAACGTAGGTCAATGACTTTGTTAGATAAGACTATCTGGTAAATAGATAGTAAATAGACCTTCCAGTAAATATAATTTATAATTTTGTAAATATTTAACTAAACATTCTAATCCAACAATTCTCTGCAAGGGATTTAAGTGCCCTTGCACAGGTCCTCTGTAGCTCAGCTGGTAGAGCACGGCGCTTGTAACGCCAAGGTAGTGGGTTCGATCCCCGGGACCACCCATACACACAAAAAAAAAAATGTATGCACGCATGACTGTAAGTCGCTTTGGATAAAAGCGTCTGCTAAATGGCATATTATTATTATTATTATTAGGTCCCTTTTCCACAAACCTAATTCTACACCTAGTGGGAAGAAACTAAGGAACTGAAGACGTTGACGGTCCAGGTAAAGAATGAGGGGTGTTGTAGCGTTGATTGTGTTGCTGTGCAAAGGCCTGACTGGGGCTGATGTTATAACACCAGGAAACGAAGACAAAAACTGGTTATTTGGTTTTACCCGTGTGCGTTTTACTCTAAGAAACATTGACTGTTTTATTTTATTTTACTGCTGCTCTTTCCTTTCTTTTCTTTTTTCTTAAAACTGCATTGTCGGTTAAGAGCTTGTCTCTCTCTCTCTCTCTCTCTCTCTCTCTCTCTCTCTCTCTCTCTCTCTCTCTCTCTCTCTCTCTCTCTCTCTCTCTCTCTCTCTCTCTCTCTCTCTCTCTCTCTCTCTCTCTCTCTCTCTCTCTCTCTCTCTCTCTCTCTCTCTCTCTCTCTCTCTCTCTCTCTCTCTCTCTCTCTCTCTGTGTTTCTCTCTCTCTGTAAGTAAGCATTTAACTTTAAGGTCTTCACCTGTTGTATTTGGCACATGAAACATTACATAATACATAGTACAGAACATTTTTAGTCAAGGACTGAAATACATATATTTGAAACGTCACAAATAGCCTACATACAGTATCAGTAGATGCACACAATATCTAGGTCTAATACATAATACAGTGCAGATTACAATACAATATATATAAAATGGCTGTGTCTCTTCTCAGTCCCAGTTGTCCAGTAAGGTGTTATTTTATCCGTTATTTTTAAAATCTGGTTTTATTGCTAGCTTGAGTTACCTTGCTGAGGTTGCAGAGAGTTCCATTTAGTAATGGCTCTATTTAATACTGTGGGTATCCCAGCCTCTGTTCTGGACCTGGGGACTGGGAAGAGACCTCTGGTTGTATGTCTTGTGTTGTACCGATGAGTGTCCGAACTGTGTGCCAACTGCTTGGTACCTTCAACACATCAATACCTCGAAAAAAGACCAATAGTGATGCAATCAATCTCTCCTCAACTTTGAGCCAGGAGAGACTGACATGCATGTTACTGACCCTTGCCCTCCGTGTACATCTGAGTGCAATACGTGCTCCTAGCTTGTTTTTGGACACAGGTCCAGGAATGGCTAAAGGATTGCAATATTTACCTGGAACTAACCTTGCAGATAGCATTACTGGGTGATCTGAAAAGTCATAGTCAATCAATCAATAACATAATAATACTTTTAGCAAAAATGTTTATTTTTAATTCACAATCTGTAGAAGCAATGAGAATAGAAAGGTTCCTAATTTTTGTAAAACATCACAGTACGGTTGAAATATATATGGCAAATAGAAATCCTATATGGATGGTGTTAAGAGATAGATGGGAGGTATTGAATAGAGTTGAAGGATGGGACTAATAACAAATAACAACAAATAATAACAAAGATAGCTAATAATGTAAGCATACTGTGTCCATAATAAGTATATAGGTTGTATGTTGGGAGCTTTTGGGAAGGAGCACAGTTAGAAAGATATGGCATATAGAAGCAAACCGGATGGACACCATGAAAATGATCGGAGAGGTTGAGAGTAGAAGAAGTTCAGGAGCAAAAAAAAAAAATATATATATAGGAGCACAGTTAGAAAGATATGGCATATAGAAGCAAACCGGATGGACACCATGAAAATGATCGGAGAGGTTGAGAGTAGAAGAAGTTCAGGAGCAAAAAATATATATATATATATATATATAATAGAATTATTGTAAAATTAACTCTGTCCATAAGGTGTAGATAGTAAGTATAGACCGGAAGTAGAGGCCTGGGCATTGTTGTTCACTAATTTACTCCAAGTAGGGAAAGGATGGTGGGGTTGAAAAGTAATAAAGGGGAGTATATATATAAAAAATAAAAATAAACATGGGGGATTGGAAGTGATGCAGACAAATACATTGATAGAAGATACAATATATCTGCAATATTAAGCTGATCCATCCCCCCCCCCCCAAAAAAAATATATCTATATAAAATATAAAAAATAAAAAAAAGAACAAAAAATAAAAATATGTGCTCCTTTGTTCTGGACCAACTGCAATTGACCCATGTCCCTCTTTCAATAGTCCAGGTGTGACAAAACTAGTGCCTGTAGGACCTGTCTAGTCGACTGAGATGTCAAGAAGGCAGAGCAACGCCCTATCATGGACAGATCTCTTCCCATTTTAGCAACCATTGAGTCTATATGTTTTGACCAAAAAAGCTTGCTATCTAGGGTTACACCCAGCAGTTTACTCTCCTAAACTTGCACAATCGCCACATTATTCAATAATAGATCTAAATTAGGTTTAGCATTGAGCGAGTGATTTGTCCCAAAAATGATGCTTTTCGTTTTTTGAGATATTTAGCACCAGCCTATTGCTAGTTACCCATTCTTAAACTGACTGGAGCTCTATGTTAAGGGAGTCAGTTAGTTATTTTACTGTTATTTTTATGTGTATACGTTCGAGTCGTTAGCGTACATAGACACACATGCTTTATTCAAGGTAAGCGGAAGGTCACTAGTAAAAACAGAAAACAATGGCCCAAGCCGGCTGCCTTGCGGTACACCATATTTAACTGAATTTGAATGAGAGAGGATTCCATTAACGAAAACCCTCTGTGTTCTATTAGATAGGTAACTCTCAATCCATAATAAGGCAGAGGATGCAAATCCATAACACCTACGTTTTTTCAACAATAGGTTATAATCAATGACATCAAACGCTGCACTGAAGTCTAACAGAACAGCTCCCACAATCTTCTTACTGTTCATTTCTTTCAGCCAATCATCAGTAATTCGTGTCAATGCCGAGCATGATGAGTGCCCTTCCCTACCGTGATTTCCCTTCCCTAATAGCATGCTGAAAGTCTGTTGTTATTTTGTTTACCTTTAAAATAACTTTGTATTTGATCAAACACATATTTTTCCAAAGGTTTGCTAAGCACTTGTAACAGGCCGATTGGTCGGCTGTTTGACCCATTAAAGATTAAAGGCTCTGCTATTTTACATTTTAGTCATTTAGCAGACGCTCTTATCCAGAGCGACTTACAGTTAGTGAATACATATTTTTTTATACTGGCCCCCCGTGGGAATCGAACCCACAACCCTGGCATTGCAACCGCCATGCTCTATCAACTGAGCTACATCCATGCCGGCCATTCCCTCCCCTACCCTGGACCAATTGTGCTGCAACAGAGCCTGGATTCGAACCAGGATATCTAGTGGCACAGTTAGCACTGCGATGCAGTGCCTTAGACCACTGCGCCACTCAGGAGTTAGCGGGATGACGTTTGCCTCCCTCCATGTCTGAGGGCACGCACCATCTTCTAGACTTAAATTGAAGATTATTAGTATATATTATGTGGCAAACGGGAGTCACAATGTATTCCTCTACCAACCTCAGCAATTTAACATCCAGGTTGCCGGTACCAGGAGGTATGGCCTTATTTATAGATAGCAAAAAAATATATATCTCCCACACCCACTTTGTAGAAGTCTATTGCAAGAGTGCTTGTCTTTCATTATTGGGTCAGCTATGCATGACTATGAAGGCATTTGTTTGTTGCATGTCATGCCTGAGTTTGCTAAACTTGTCAACAAATAAGTTATTAACCTCTACGGGATCGGAATCCCATTCTGACTAGCTGATAACTAGCCTCCCATTCTGACCAGCTGATAACTGGCCTTCTATTCTGACCAGCTGATAACTGGCCTCCCATTCTGACCAGCTGATAACTGGCCTCTCATTCTGACCAGCTGATATCTGGCCTCTCATTCTGACCAGCTGATAACTTGCCTCCCATTCTGACTAGCTGATAACTAGTCTCCCATTCTGACTAGCTGATAACTGGCCTCCCATTCTGACCAGCTGATAACTGGCGTCCCATTCTGACCAGCTGATAACTGGCCTCTCATTCTGACCAGCTGATAACTGGCCTCCCATTCTGACCAGCTGATAACTGGCCTTCCATTCTGACCAGCTGATAACTGGCCTCCCATTCTGACCAGCTGATAACTAGCCTCCCATTCTGACCAGCTGATAACTGGCCTCCCATTCTGACCAGCTGATAACTGGCCTTCCATTCTGACTAGCTGATAACTGGCCTTCCATTCTGACCAGCTGATAACTGGCCTCCCATTCTGACCAGCTGATAACTGGCCTTCCATTCTGACCAGCTGATAACTGGCCTCCCATTCTGACCAGCTGATAACTGGCCTCTCATTCTGACCAGCTGATAACTAGCCTCCCATTCTGACCAGCTGATAACTGGCCTCCCATTCTGACCAGCTGATAACTAGCCTCCCATTCTGACCAGCTGATAACTGCCCTCCCATTCTGACCAGCTGATAACTGGCCTCCCATTCTGACCAGCTGATAACTAGCCTCCCGTTCTGACCAGCTGATAACTAGCCTCCCATTCTGACCAGCTGATAACTGGCCTCCCATTCTGACCAGCTGATAACTGCCCTCCCATTCTGACCAGCTGATAACTAGCCTCCCATTCTGACCTGCTGATAACTGGCCTCTCATTCTGACCAGCTGATAACTGGCCTCTCATTCTGACCAGCTGATAACTAGCCTCCCGTTCTGACCAGCTGATAACTAGCCTCCCATTCTGACCAGCTGATAACTGGCCTCCCATTCTGACCAGCTGATAACTGGCCTCCCATTCTGATCAGCTGATAACTAGCCTCCCAATCTGACCAGCTGATAACTGGCCTCTCATTCTGACCAGCTGATAACAGCCCTCCCATTCTGACCAGCTGATAACTAGCCTCCCATTCTGACCAGCTGATAACTAGCCTCCCATTCTGACCAGCTGATAACTGGCCTCCCATTCTGACCAGCTGATAACTGGCCTCTCATTCTGACCAGCTGATAACTAGCCTCCCATTCTGACCAGCTGATAACTGGCCTCCCATTCTGACTAGCTGATAACTGCCCTCCCATTCTGACCAGCTGATAACTGGCCTCCCATTCTGACCAGCTGATAACTGTGCTCCCATTCTGACCAGCTGATAACTGGCGTCCCATTCTGACCAGCTGATAACTGGCCTCCCATTCTGACAAGCTGATAACTGGCCTCCCGTTCTGACTAGCTGATAACTGGCGTCCCATTCTGACCAGCTGATAACTGGCATCCCATTCTGACCAGCAGATAACTTGCCTCCCATTCTGACTAGCTGATATCTGGCCTCTCATTCTGACCAGCTGATAACTGGCCTCCCATTCTGACCAGCTGATAACTAGCCTCCCATTCTGACCAGCTGATATCTGGCCTCTCATTCTGACCAGCTGATAACTGGCCTCCCATTCTGACCAGCTGATAACTGGCCTCCCATTCTGACCAGCTGATAACTGGCCTCTCATTCTGACCAGCTGATAACTGGCCTCCCATTCTGACCAGCTGATAACTGGCCTTCCATTCTGACCAGCTGATAACTGGCCTCTTGTTCTGACCAGCTTATAACTAGCCTCCCATTCTGACCAGCTGATAACTTGCCTCCCATTCTGACTAGCTGATAACTGGCCTCCCATTCTGACCAGCTGATAACTAGCCTCCCATTCTGACCAGCTGATAACTGGCCTCCCATTCTGACCAGCTGATAACTGCCCTCCCATTCTGACCAGTTGATAACTGGCCTCCCATTCTGACTAGCTGATAACTAGCCTCCCATTCTGACCAGCTGATAACTAGCCTCCCATTCTGACCAGCTGATAACTGGCCTCCCATTCTGACCAGCTGATAACTGCCCTCCCATTCTGACCAGTTGATAACTTGCCTCCCATTCTGACCAGCTGATAACTGGCCTCCCATTCTGACCAGCTGATAACTGGCCTCCCATTCTGACCAGCTGATAACTAGCCTCCCATTCTGACCAGCTGATAACTGGCCTCCCATTCTGACCAGCTGATAACTTCCCTCCCATTCTGACCAGTTGATAACTGGCCTCCCATTCTGACTAGCTGATAACTGGCCTCCCATTCTGACCAGCTGATAACTGGCCTCCCATTCTGACTAGCTGATAACTAGCCTCCCATTCTGACCAGCTGATAACTGGCCTCCCATTCTGACCAGCTGATAACTGGCCTCCCATTCTGACCAGCTGATAACTGGCCTCCCATTCTGACTAGCTGATAACTAGCCTCCCATTCTGACCAGCTGATAACTAGTCTCCCATTCTGACCAGCTGATAACTGGCCTCCCATTCTGACCAGCTGATAACTGGCCTTCCATTCTGACCAGCTGATAACTGGCGTCCCATTCTGACTAGCTGATAACTAGCCTCTCATTCTGACCAGCTGATAACTGGCCTCCCATTCTGACCAGCTGATAACTGGCGTCCCATTCTGACTAGCTGATAACTAGCCTCTCATTCTGACCAGCTGATAACTAGCCTCTCATTCTGACCAGCTGATAACTGGCCTTCCATTCTGACCAGCTGATAACTGGCCTCCCATTCTGACCAGCTGATAACTGGCGTCCCATTCTGACTAGCTGATAACTGGCATCCCATTCTGACCAGCTGATAACTGGCCTCCCATTCTGACCAGCTGATAACTGGCCTCCCATTCTGACTAGCTGATAACTGGCATCCCATTCTGACCAGCTGATAACTGGCCTCCCATTCTGACCAGCTGATAACTGGCCTCCCATTCTGACCAGCTGATAACTGGCCTCCCATTCTGACTAGCTGATAACTGGCATCCCATTCTGACCAGCTGATAACTGGCCTCCCATTCTGACCAGCTGATAACTGGCCTCCCATTCTGACCAGCTGATAACTGGCCTCCCATTCTGACCAGCTGATAACTGGCCTCCCATTCTGACTAGCTGATAACTGGCCTTCCATTCTGACTAGCTGATAACTAGCCTCCCATTCTGACTAGCTGATAACTGGCCTCTTGTTCTGACTAGCTGATAACTGGTACCCCATTCTGACCAGCTGATAACTGGCACCACATTCTGACCAGCTGATAACTAGCCTCCCATTCTGACCAGCTGATAACTGGCCTTCCATTCTGACTAGCTGATAACTGGCCTTCCATTCTGACCAGCTGATAACTGGCGTCCCATTCTGACCAGCTGATAACTGGCCTTCCATTCTGACTAGCTGATAACTGGCCTTCCATTCTGACCAGCTGATAACTGGCGTCCCATTCTGACCAGCTGATAACTGGCCTCTCATTCTGACCAGCTGATAACTGGCCTCTTGTTCTGACTAGCTGATAACTGGCCTCCCATTCTGACCAGCTGATAACTGGCGTCCCATTCTGACCAGCTGATAACTGGCCTTCCATTCTGACCAGCTGACTGGGCTCTAGGTAACCTCTATTGGATCGGTGTCCCGTATACGGGACGGTTGAGCTAACGTGCACTAATGTGATTATCTTGACTGTTGTAAGTAACAGCAAACTTTCCGGGACATAGACATGTCTTACATGGGCAGAAAGCTTAACTTCTTGTTCATCGAACTGCACTGTCCAATTTACAGTAGCTATTACAGTGAAAAAATACCACAACTACAAACAACTTATAATGGAAACTGGTTTGATACATTCACCTTTGAAGGTAAATAATGTACTTACATTCAGTATTCTTGCTCTGATTTGTAATCTTGGGGATCCCAGAGATAAAATGTAGCATAGTTTTGTAGAAAATATAATATATATACATTTTTATATTCAAATGTAGGAACTGGTTTCTACAGTTTGAACCCTTGCTGTCTCTGGCTCCAAACCAACCCCGCCCGGCCATCTAGATGTGTGAAATTAAGTGTATAAGCTAATGATCCATCATGTATGACATTCCTGGGAGTGTGTAAACTTAAATATTGTATATCATTTTTGTATGTTCTCAATAGTTATGTACTTGAAAATGCATCAATTGACCAATTCGGCACAGTTGGACAGACTTTATACAAAATAGTCCAGCATTGCAATGCTTCACTGGATCAATCTCAATGTCTGTTATAATCCAAAGAACCGAAATGGGACAGCACACCGGCCATTTTCGTTGCACGCTGAAGAAGGGCTCATACCCGAAACATTCGTGCAGCCCAAAAAATTGCAATTTCAGTTTATTCACTGGAGTGCTGTGCTAGTTTTGTTCAGTGGATTATATAAGAGGATTCAGCACCCCATCTAGGTTTACTTAAGGTGGAGTCGAGTACGTTGTTTATCTTTTCATGAAGAGTAATGTACCCACATTGCACAGTTGTCATACCTTATCATCAGACATCGTATGAGCTCAAACATGTTTAGAACAAGTTCTAAAGCAAATTATATCTGCAGGATTTAAGCGTTACCAAAGTTTCCTCCTTTTCCTTTCAGTTCACTACAGTACTCTGTGGAGAGGACAGACACAGAGGAGCTCCCTAAAGGCTGAAAGGCAGAATAATCCTCCAGCACTCAGACTATCCAGTGTCTGTGTGTGTGTGTGTGTGTGTGTTTGTGTGTGTGTGTGTTTGTGTGTGTGTGTGTGTGTCTGTGTCTGTGTGTGTGTGTGTGTGTGTGTGTGTCTGTGTGTGTGTTTGTGTATGTCTGTGTGTGTGTGTGTGTGTGTGTGTGTGTGTGTGTGTGTGTTTGTGTGTGTGTGTGTGTGTGTGTGTGTATTCCGAGCACTTTATCCTCCAGAGTGAATTATCTTTCTCAGCGTGACCCTCAACAGGAATCATAACACTCCTAGACACACACACGCAAGCACACACACACATACGCACACACACTCACACACACACACGCAAGCACACACACACACACACACACAGACAGATAGACAGACAGACACACACACACACACACACACACACACACAGCTCTCGCTCTCATTCTTTCTCTCTCCTTTCTGCAACAAAAAAAAAAACAGTAGTCCAGCGCTTTAGGATAAATAATTTACTGCTGTTACACCATCAATATATGTGCACTCTCAGTCAGCAGGGAGAAATACAAAGCAATAAGCCTCTCTCCCCTCTTTCACCTCTCAAAAAAAAAGACAGACAAACAAAAAGAAAGAACTAAACATATTGAATATATACAAACCTAGAAATCACTTACTGTAACCCAGCACACACACCAACCACACCAACCACACCAACCACACCAACCACACCAACCACACCAACCACACCAACCATACCAACCATACCAACCACACCAACCAAACCAACCACACCAACCACACACACACACACACACACACACACACACACACACACACACACCAATATGATAACTCATAAATATATATTAATCTGAAAACGTGTTTTTTTAGTGTCAATTCATAGAGTTTCGATCCATATAGAAGTGTCCTTCGACATCCGAGACCTCCCCACTCTCTATGGTGCATAGCATCTATAGAAGGTGTATACTGAAACCAGAGACCTCCCCCCTCTCTATGGTGCATAGCATCTATAGAAGGTGTACACTGAAATCAGAGACCTCCCCCCTCTCTATGGTGCATCTATAGAAGGTGTATACTGAAACCAGAGACCTCCCCCCTCTCTATGGATTTGGTGCATCTATAGAAGGTGTATACTGAAACCAGAGACCTCCCCCCTCTCTATGGTGCATCTATAGAAGGTGTATACTGAAACCAGAGACCTCCCCCCTCTCTCGGGTGCATAGCATCTATAGAAGGTGAATACTGAAACCAGAGACCTCCCCCCTCTCTATGGTGCATAGCATCTACAGAAGGTGTATACTGAAACCAGAGACCTCCCCCCTCTCTATGGATTTGGTGCATCTATAGAAGGTGTATACTGAAACCAGAGACCTCCCCCCTCTCTATGGATTTGGTGCATCTATAGAAGGTGAATACTGAAACCAGTGACCTCCCCCCTCTCTATGGTGCATAGCATCTATAGAAGGTGTATACTGAAACCAGAGACCTCCCCCCTCTCTATGGTGCATCTATAGAAGGTGTATACTGAAACCAGTGACCTCCCCCCTCTCTATGGTGCATAGCATCTATAGAAGGTGTATACTGAAACCAGTGACCTCCCCCCTCTCTATGGTGCATAGCATCTATAGAAGGTGAATACTGAAACCAGAGACCTCCCCCCTCTCTATGGATTTGGTGCATCTATAGAAGGTGAATACTGAAACCAGTGACCTCCCCCCTCTCTATGGTGCATAGCATCTATAGAAGGTGTATACTGAAACCAGTGACCTCCCCCCTCTCTATGGTGCATAGCATCTATAGAAGGTGTATACTGAAACCAGTGACCTCCCCCCTCTCTATGGTGCATAGCATCTATAGAAGGTGTATACTGAAACCAGAGACCTCCCCCCTCTCTATGGATTTGGTGCATCTATAGAAGGTGTATACTGAAACCAGAGACCTCCCCCCTCTCTATGGATTTGGTGCATCTATAGAAGGTGAATACTGAAACCAGAGACCTCCCCCCTCTCTATGGATTTGGTGCATCTATAGAAGGTGAATACTGAAACCAGAGACCTCCCCCCTCTCTATGGTGCATAGCATCTATAGAAGGTGAATACTGAAACCAGTGTAGTTTCCTCTCCCTATTAAGGTACTTTACCAAAACCTGTCCAATACTAGCCTGGTTAAAGTGAGCTTGTCACTCAGTTTGGTTTAACCGACCTTGAAGAATACAGTAACTGTGAGATAATCGTTTTCAGTCTGAAAGCACCTGACTGTCTCGTATCAGACTTCTAAAAGATACCTGTCAGAGGCTGCGTTTACACAGGCAGCCCAATTCTGATCTTATGCCCAATTATTGGCAAAATATCCAATCTTATTGGTCAAAAGACCAAATAGCGGCAAAAGATCAGAATTGGGCTGTAAACCACTTTTCCAATCTTTTTGGCCCTATAACAAATA
Organism: Coregonus ussuriensis; assembly: GCA_031479575.1. NCBI lineage: Eukaryota > Metazoa > Chordata > Actinopteri > Salmoniformes > Salmonidae > Coregonus > Coregonus ussuriensis. Next base: position 4,297,959 of record CM062482.1, on the reverse strand, counting down.
ATCAACTATTAAAGACTACAAGAACCCACTGGATTCTCCAATTACATTGAATGAACTACAGGACAAAATACAAACCCTCCAACCCAAAAAGGCCTGTGGTGTTGATGAAATCCTCAATAAAATGATCAAATATACAGACTACAAATTTCAATTGGCTATACTTAAACTCTTTAACATCATCCTTAGCTCTGGCATCTTCCCCAATATTTGGAACCAAGGACTGATCACCCCAATCCACAAAAGTGGAGACAAATTTGACCGCAATAGCTACCGTGGGATATGCGCCAACAGCAACCATGGGAAAATCCTCTGCATTATCATTAACAGCAGACTAGTTCATTTCCTCAGTGAAAACAATGTACTGAGCAAATGTCAAATTGGCTTTTTACCAAACTACCGTATGACAGACCACATATTCACCCTGCACACCCTAATTGACAAACAACAACCAAAACAAAGGCAAAGTCTTCTCATGCTTTGTTGATTTCAAAAAAGCTTTTGACTCAATTTGGCATGAGGGTCTGCTATACAAATTGATGGAAAGTGGTGTTGGGGGAAAGTCAGGTGTACTTAAATGTACACAAAAACACACAATTGGCAAAAAACACACATTTCTTTCCATAGGGCCGTGGGGTGAGACAGAGATGCAGTTTAAGCCCCACCCTCTTCAATATATAAACAAATTGGCGAGGGCACTAGAACCGTCTGCAGGCACACAGACACCTGACTTATATGGAACCATAACCTATCGGTACAGTACATGAAAACCAACAACACACAATGCAGGTGTAGCCTATTACACAGAGCAAAAAATACAAATGCAACATGTAAACTGTTGGTCCCATATTTCTTGAGCTGAAATAAAAGACCCAGAAATGTTTCCATATGCACAAAAAGCTTATTTATTTGTTTACATCCATGTTAGTGAGCATTTCTCTTTTGCCAAAGATAATCCATCCACCTGACAGGTGTGGCATGTCAAGAAGCTGATTATACAGCCTTATCATTACAGGTGCACCTTGTGCTGGGGACAATAAAAGGCCACTCAAAAATGTGCAGTTTTGTCACACAACACAATGTCACAGATTTCTCAAGTTTTGAGGGAGCATACAATTGGCATGCTGACTGCAGGAATGTCCAACTGAGCTGTTGCCAGGGAAGTTAATGTTCATTTCTCAACCATAAGCCGCATCCACGTTGTTTTTGAGAATTTGGAAGTATATTCAACCAGCCTCACAACTGCAGACCACGTGTAACCACGCCAGCCCAGGACCTCCAGATCCGGCTTCTTAACCTGCGGGATCATCTGAGAACATTCACCCAGACAGCTGATGAAACAGACAGCTGATGAAACCATGGGAACCGAATAATTTCTGTACAAACAGTCAGAAACCGTTTCAGGGAAGCTCATCTGCGTGCTCGTCATCCTCACCAGGGTCTTGACCTGACTGCAGTTCGGCGTCATAACCGATCTCAGTGGGCAAATACTCTCCTTCGATGGCTACTGGCATGCTTGAGAAGTGTGCTCTTCATGGATGAATCCCGGTTTCAACTGTACCGGGCAGATGGCAGACAGCGTGTATGGAGTCGTGTGGGCGAGCGGTTTGCTAATGTCAACGTTGTGAACAGAGTGCCCCATGATGGAGGTGGGGTTATGGTATACTTCCAACCGGGGTTATGGTATGGGCAGGCATAAGCTGCATAAGCTACGGACAACGAACACAATTGTATTTTATCGATGGCGATTTGAATACACACAGATACCGTGACGAGATCCTGAGGCCCCTTTGTCATGCCATTCATCCACCGCCATCACCTCATGTTTCAGTATGATAATGCACGGCCCCGTGTCGCAAGGATCTGTACACAATTCCTGGAAGCTGAAAATGTTCCAGTTCTTCCATGACCTGCATACTCAACAGACATGTCACCCTTTGAGCATGTTTAGGATGCTTTGGATCGACGTGTACGACAGCGTGTTCCAGTTCCCGCCAATATCCAGCAACTTCGTACAGCCATTGAGGAGGAGTGGGACAACATTCCACAATCAACAGCCTGATCAACTCTATGCGAAGGAGATGTGTCGCGCTGTGTGAGGCAAATGGTGGCCACACCAGATACTGACTGGTTTTCTAATCCACACCCCTACCTTTTTTTTAAAGGTATCTGTGACAAACAGATACATATCTGTATTCCCAAGTCATGTGAAAATCCATAGATTAGGGACTCATTAATTTTATTTAAATGTACTGATTTCCTTATATGAACTGCAACTCAGTAAAATCTTTGAAATTGTTGCATGTTGCATTTATATTGTTGTTCAGTGTAGATTAAGGCACAAGGGCATAGTTCAGGAGAGGTGTACACTTGACATGGTTGGCATCTCAAATGACACCCTATTCCCTATATAGTGCACTACTTTTGAACAGAGCCCTTGCTAAAGTAAAGCACTTATATGAAGAAAACAAAACGTAGAGTTCTTAAAGTAGAGCTCTTACATGGAACCCTTACCTAACTGTTTGGCACATGAAAAACAACTTCACACAAGTGTAGCCTAGAAGATTGAATTTAAAATGAGGGCTGGCACCCGTGTACCTTAAGGTTACCTGATGGTTCTATGAGTGAGGTCTCTCACTATGGGTAACGTCCCCTTTTAGGGGCGGAGTCTAGGAAGATCCAAACACACAACGCCTGTCGTAGACAGACAACAGCAACGGCCAATAATGGACCACTCCGTAGTCCGCTCCCGTCTTTACTTCTAAGTACACATTATTTTTCCTGACACAAAGAGCCCACACTCATATCATAGAACCTATTTCAGTTCTACTTAAAGCCAAGTCTAGACATGTTAAACCCTCAGAAGCCAAGTCTAGACATGTGTGAGTGGGACCAGTTGTGTGTGAGTGGGACCAGTGGACTCAAGACTTAATGAGGAGTGAATGTCGTCAACCTTCTTTTCAAAGTGGTTGACAAAGTCATCCGCAGAGAGGGAGGAAGAAGGAGGTGGAGGATTAAGGAGAGAGGAGAAGGTGGAAAATAGTTTCCTAGGGTTAGAGACAGAAGCTTAGAATTTAGAGTGATAGAAAGCGGATACAGAGGAAGAGAAGGTAGAGAAAGGATGATAGATCCTCCGGAAGTTTTGTTTTCTTCCATTTTCGCTCACTGGCCCACAGCCCGGTTCTGTAAGCTCACAATGAGTCACTCAGCCACAGAGCAGGAGGGGAAGGACGAGCCGGACGGAAGGAAAGATCAACTGCATTTTGTCCAGAAAAATAATATATATCCAGCTGAATGAGCTACTTTTTGGAATGAACGTAAATGCCTCTTTTGTTTCAAGGTCCTTGCCTTGTACACCTGCATAATATAGGCGTATTGCCTGTGATTAGAAGTAGAAAAACCTCTAGTAAAGATGAAGTCAAGGCCTGCCTTGTGAGAGGAAGGGGACTGGGAAAGGGTGAGGTCAAAAGAGGCAAGGAGGGGAAAGAAAGAGTTGGAAGGAGAATTAATTGAAGGCAGACGTCAGGAGGTTGAAGTCGCCAAGTACGAACAGCGGTGGGCCATCGTCAGGAAATGAGCTTATCAAGGTGTCAAGCTCATTGAGGAACTCTCCAAAGGCACCTGGCGGGCGATAGATGACAATAATGTTATGCTTGAGTGGACAAGTGACAGTGACAGCATGGAATTCAAATGAGGAAATGGACAGGTGAGAGAGGGAGTCTCCACTTAGGAAAGATTTGTAGCCCTGTGCCACCACCGCGATGACCAGATGCTCTCGGACTATTAGAGAAAGCATACTCAGATGACAAAAGAGCAGCTGGAGTAGCAGTGTTCTCTCGGCTGATGCGTGTCTCCGTCAGGGCCAAAAAGTCAAGGGACTGAAGGGCAGCATAGGCTGAGATGAACTCGTCGTTCTTGACTGCAGATCAGCAGTTCCAAACGCTGCCTGAGACCAGGAATTGGGTTGTGCGCGCAAGGTACACTAAATTAGAAGGGTTGCAGCCAAGGGGTGGGGAGCGTCTGTAAAGCCTACAGGGGGAGGAGCCAACAGCTAGAGAAAACACACACATTCACTATATAGTATATATATAAAAGTACATGGACACCCCTTCAAATTATTTCAGCCACACCGGTTGCTGACAGGTGTAAAAAATTAAGCGCACAGCCATGCAATCTCCATAGACAAACATTGGCAGTAGAATGGCCTTACTGAAGAGCTCAGTGACTTTCAACGTGCCACCGTCATAGGATGCCAACTTTCCAACAAGTCAGTTAGTCAAATGTCTGCCCTGCTAGAGCTGCCCCTGTCAACTGTAAGTGCTGTTATTGTGAAGTGGAAACATCTAGGAGCAACAACGGCTCAGCCGCAAAGTGGTAGGATACACAAGCTCGCTGAAGCGTGTAGTGCATAAAAATCGTCTGTCCTCGGTCGCAACACTCACTACCGAGTTCCAAACTGCCTCTGGAAGCAACGTCAGCACAAGAACTGTTCGTCGGGAGCTTCATGAAATGGGTTTCCATGGCCGAGCAGCTGCACACAAGCTTAAGATCATCATGCGCAATGCCAAGCGTCGGCAGAGTGATGTAAAGTTTGCTGCTATTGGACTCTGTAGCAGTGGAAATGCATTCTCCGGAGTGATGAATCACGCTTCACCATCTGGCAGTCCGACGGACAAATCTGGGTCTGCCCAAATGCATAGTGCCAACTGTAAAGTTTGGTGGAGGAGGAATAATGGTCTGGGGGTGTTTTTCATGGTTTGGGCTAGACCCCTTAGTTCCAGTGAAGGGAAATCTTAATGCTACAGCATACAATGACATTCTAGACGATTCTATCCTTCTAACTTTGGGGGAAAAGTTTGGGGAAAGTCCTTTCCTGTTTCAGCATGACAACGCCTCCGTGCACAAAGCGAGGTCCAAACATAAATGGTTTGTCGAGATCGGTGTGGAAGAACTTGACTGGCCTGCACAGAGCCCTGACCTCAACCCCATCGAACACCTTTGGGATGAATTGGAACAACGACTGCAAGCCAGGCCTAATCAGGGCCCAACCTCACTAATGCTCTTGTGGCTGAATTGAAGCAAGTTCCTGCAGCAATGTTCCAACATCTAGTGGAAAGCCTTCCCAGAAGAGTGGAGGCTGTTATAGCAGCAAAAGGGGGACCAACTCCATTTTAATGCCCATGATTTTGGAATGACGTATTTGACGAGCAGGTGTCCACATACTTTTGGTCATGTAGTGTAGTTGCCAAAGCTACAAAAGCGCTAAATGAGATTGTCTGTTAATAAGCCTACCTCTCTTTCCTTCCTCCAACAACTCCGCAGAACAACTCCGCAGAACAACTCCGCAGAACCGTCTTTGTTTGAGCAGTCAGCAGTTAGCTCACACACCAAGTGGGCCACTGGGAAGACAGGCAGCACTTAAGGTAGATGGACTTAGCTAGCAAAAAGACGTACTTGGCACGATCGTCGTATTGAATAGACCAAGGCGCAGCGTGATGAATGAACATGTTTAAACTTTATTATCTTTAGTGATAATAGACAACAAAACAAGAAACGACTCGTGAAGTCCACGGTAACAATGACCAACACGGAACAAGAACCCACAAACACAAAGGGAAAACAGACAGTTTAAATATGGCTCCCAATCAGAGACAACCAACGACAGCTGACACTCGTTGCCTCTGATTGGGAGTCACTCTAGCCAACATAGAAATAAACACAACAGAATGAACACACCCTGGCTCAACATATAGAGTCCCAGAGCCAGGGTGTGACAGTACCCCCCCCCTAAAGGCGCGGACTGCGACCGCGCCTCAACTTGAACAAAACAGGGGAGGGCTGGGTGGGCATACCTCCTCGGCGGCGGTTCTGGCTCCGGCCTTGCCCACCACCCTCCAATAAACCCCCCATAGCGCCCCTGGTCCAGTCTGGCCCCGCTGGCTGGAGCTGAACTGGACTTAGCAGGAGCGGTTAGCTTCAGCTCCGTAGTGGAGCAGTTGACCGGTACCTTACCAGGCACCGGTGACCCAGGCACGGGTTGTGCTGGACTGACGACGCGCACCCCTGGCTTGGTGCGTGGAGGAGGAACGGGCCTTACCAGGCTGACGACGCGCACCCCTGGCTTGGTGCGTGGAGGGGGAACGGGCCTTACCAGGCTGACGACTCGCACCTCTGGCTTGGTGCGTGGAGGAGGAACGGGCCTTACCAGGCTGACGACGCACACCGTAGGCTTGGTGTGTGGAGCAGGGACAGGCCGGACTGGGCTGGCGACGCACCCCGTAGGCTTGGTGCGTGGAGCAGGGACAGGCCGGGCTGGGCTGGCGACGCACACCGTAGGCTTGGTGCGTGGAGCAGGTACAGGCCGGGCTGGGCTGGCGACGCACACCATAGGCTTGGTGCGTGGAGCAGGGACAGGCCGGACCGGGCTGGCGACGCACACCGTAGGCTTGGTGCGTGGAGCAGGGACAGGCCGGACTGGGCTGGCGACGTACACCAATAGACCAAGGCGCAGCGTGATGAACGAACATGTTTAAACTTTATTATCTTTAGTGATAATAGACAACAAAACAAGATACGACTCGTGAAGTCCACGGTAACAATGACCAACACGGAACAAGAACCCACAAACATAAAGGGAAAACAGACAGTTTAAATATGGCTCCCAATCAGAGACAACCAACGACAGCTGACACTCGTTGCCTCTGATTGGGAGTCACTCTAGCCAACATAGAAATAAACACAACAGAATGAACACACCCTGGCTCAACATATAGAGTCCCAGAGCCAGGGTGTGACAGTACTAGACAACATATTATCACTCCTGGAGATATCAGGAGTCCTGTAGCTGTAGAATGAAGCTACGTGCAGAGTAAAGAATGGCGGTCAATTGGTTTGAGCCATATTGACGTGAAGTGTAACTGTAATTGTACTGGAGGCCTCGGATAATAAAATAAGATGAATGTCTCAACATAACAGAGAACACTTTTTCGATCCAAGTAGTCTTTTAGGGTTCCATGTAAAACCCTCTGTTTAAAGGGTTCTACATGGAACTCAAAAGGTTTCTACCTGGAACCAAAGGAGTTCTACCTGGAATCAAATTAGGGTTCTTCTTCAAAGAGTACTCCTATGGGGACATCCGAAGAACCCTTTTTGGTTCTAGATAATAATAAATAATATGCCATTTAGCAGACACTTTTATCCAAAGCAATTTACAGTCATGTGCGCATACATTTTTACATATGGGTGGTCCCGGGGATCGAAACAACTACCCTGGCGTTACAAGCGCCGTGCTCTACCAATTGAGCTACAGAGGACCACACTTCTCAAATGGGTTTCTGCATAAATCATACTGTTTCTGCTTCTTATGTGCTTCTAACATATCTGACAGTTTATCATCGGCAACTGATAGTAACACTTAAACAAATGTTTCCCGTGTCACATTTCAACAGCTTCAATGGCATTCTGCTACAGACTCAGTAATACTGAACAAAATGGAGGACATGTAGCGCCGTGCTCTACCAGCTGAGCTACGTGCTCCGTAACACACACCCCCCCATCTCTCTCCCTCTCACACAAACACACTCTCTCCCTCTTTTTCTCACAAGCACTTTCTCTCTCCCTCTCTATATATCCCTTCCTCTCTCTCTCTCTTATGAACACTCTCTCTCTCTGTCACTTTCTGTCTGTCTCTCAATTCAATTTCAATTTAAGGGCTTTATTGGCATGGGAAACGTGTGTTAACATTGCCAAAGAAAGTGAAGTAGATAGTAAACAAAAGTGAAATAAACAATAAATATTAACTCTCTCTCTCTCTCTCTCTCTCTCTCTCTCTCTGTCACTTTCTGTCTGTCTCTCTCTCTCTCTCCCTCTCTCCCTCTCTCTCTCTCTCTCTCTGTCTCTCTCTCCTGTCTCTCTGCCTCTCTCTGTCTCTGTCTCTGTCTCTGTCTCTGTCTCTGTCTATCTCTCTCTCTCTCTCGCTCTCTCTCTCTCTCTCTCTCTCTCTCTCTCTCTCTCTGTCACTTTCTCTCTCTCTCTCTCTCTCTCTCTCTGTCACTTTCTGTATCTCTCTCTCTCTCTCTCTCTCTCTCTCTCTCTCTGTCTGTCTCTCTCTCCTGTCTCTCTGCCTCTCTCTGTCTCTCTCTGTCTCTGTCTCTGTCTATCTCTCTCTCTCTCTCGCTCTCTCTCTCTCTCTCTCTCTCTCTCTCTCTCTCTCTCTCTCTCTCTCTCTCTCTCTCTCTCTCTCTCTCTCTCGCTCTCTCTCTCTCTCTCTCTCTCTCTCTCTCTCTCTCTCTCTCTCTCTCTCTCTCTGTCTCTCTCTCTCTCTCTCTCTCTCTGTCTGTGTCACTTTCTGTATCTCTCTCTCTCTCTCTCTCTCTCTCTCTCTCTCTCTCTCTCTCTCTCTCTCTCTCTCTCTCTCTCTCTCTCTCTCTCTCTGTGTCACTTTCTGCATCTCTCTCTCTCTCTCTCTCTCTCTCTCTCTCTCTCTCTCTCTCTCTCTCTCTCTCTCTCTCTCTACCCCTCTTTCTTTCTCTCTCTCTAGTGATAAGGGGGGAGGGTGACAAGCTTGGGAAACCCTCACCCTCCTCCACCCCTTTGTAAAAACCACCATGCCACATACTGACAGGTAGCTGACCTTTTCTGAGCTAGCAGCCGATTGAAAGTGGCATGGTGTTATTTAACCCATATGAGTCTAATCCCTGTCCAAGCCGGGGGACGGGGGGGATTAATAAGCTATATGGAATTGTTTTAAGAAGGTCACACCAATGAGTATTTTGCTATTTGATTTGTAATTTTAAGACCCCTTAAAGTCTCCCCAAAAATATATATATATATATACAAAAACAAACAATATACTTTTTTTACTTGGGCTTACTAATATTAGCCCATACAAACACATTGAAAAGATTCACTACATGGAGTCCCCCCCCCAAAAAAAAAAATCTAAAGGAACTTTGTTCTGAAGTGTCTGTCCTATATCTGAGAGATATAAGAAAGATCAGGAAACTTTTTTAATTTAAATTTTTTACATGCATTGAACCCCTTCTTTTTCTCACTAAACAGTCTCCACATATACTACCATGAATTTCTTTGACTGTTACCGGGCGACCTTCTGAGGCCTGGGGGCGTCCTAGAGCAAAACAACCGACGTGTTCGTGAGAGTCTCACCTTTACACATATTAGCCCAAACTATTCGGAACGCTGCAGGCAGAAGTTGGCAGATCGCCGGTACCGACTTCAGACGAGTCCCAAGACACTTTGTGGGGGTCGTAGATCAACACGGAGAACACCGTGAGTCTCATCTTTCCACAGACGGATTCGTAGGCCAAACCGTTCGTACGCTACGGACGATTTTGTGAGAAGACCAATTTTTTCCGGGATGTCTCATGGTCTGACAAACCTTCCACCGCAGATGTGGAAGTGTTACATAGGCGGATGTGGTATATTGAGATGCAGCCAATGTAAAAAAAAAAAAAAAAAAAAGAGAAGATATCTCTATACATTGGCGGATGTTTATGGGGATGTTTTTTTATGATACGGGGGCGCGGACATCGACCTTAGAGGGTTTTAACAGAACCTGCAACACACACAGACCTTTTCTGAATTCAAGACCTGATCGAAAGTGGCATGGTGGTATTTAACAGAGCCGGGGGAGGTGGCAGGGAGGACCTGACATACACAGACAGACAGACACGCACTCACACACAAACACATCAAGCTACACCCTATTATAAGCCTAATATCCCTTTGTTTGTGGGAATTTGCTTTGCCTGATTACAACGTATTTCGACTTTAATCCATTTTTGCAGGATTGAGTTGGTAATAAAGGTCGCTAAAGTTTTAATTAAAGGTTTCCACTTAATGATCGTAGATCTACATGCGTGTGGGTGGAGTCTGATTGTTTGGAGCAACATGCATCTTTTTGTAACATGACTCCCTCGTCGGTCGATGTGTTCTCCCTCTCTCCCTGTCTCTCTATAACTATCTGCCTTCTCCCTCTCTCCCTCTCTCTCTGCCTTCTCCCTCTCTCCCTGTCTCTCTCTATCTCTCTGCCTTCTCCCTCTCCCTGTCTCTCTATAACTATCTGCCTTCTCCCTCTCTCCCTCTCTCTCTCTATCTCTCTGCCTTCTCCCTCTCTCGCTTTCTCTCTCTACCTCTCTGCCTTCTCCCTCTCCCCCTTTTCTGTTTCTCGCCATCCACTTTTATCTCAACTCCCAACTCTCAACCCCTCGGGTTTCTCTCTTTCCCCCTCCTCTCTCTCCTTCTCCCTCTATCTCTCATCAGTCCCTCTGCCCCTTCTCTCGTACGCCCAAACTGTAGTCCCCCTCTCCCATTTAGAATACATTATTATGGCAGAAAGCAGCGCTCGTGGTTGCCTTGACACCAAATGCTATTGTTCTTGGCAAACTCAGATCAACACATGGAGAAGAGTGTGGGAAGGAAGAGAGAGCAAGAGAGAAGGTAGAGAGCGAGAGAGAAGGTAGAGAGAGCAAGAGAGAAGGTAGAGAGCAAGAGAGAAGGAAGAGAGAGCAAGAGAGAAGGTAGAGAGCAAGAGAGAAGGTAGAGAGAGCAAGAGAGAAGGTAGAGAGAGCAAGAGAGAAGGTAGAGAGCAAGAGAGAGAGAGATGTGGGGGGAGAGAGGTGGAGAGAGATAAATAGAGGGAGAGAGAGAACATGGAGACAGCGATGGGGATAGAGAGAGAAAATATATAGAATGGAGAGAGAGAGAGAGAGAGAGAGAGAGAGAGAGAGAGAGAGAGAGAGAGAGAGAGAGAGAGAGAGAGAGAGAGAGAGAGAGAGAGAGAGAGAGAGAGAGAGAGAGAGAGAGAGAGAGAGAGAGAGAGAGAGAGAGAGAGTGAGTTGAAGCCAACATGCTGTTCTTGGCAAACACAAATGTTAAACAAACGTTGGAAAAAACACAAAGAGTGAAAGAGAGGCGAGACCTTACAGGAGGTTTTCAAACACACTAATGATTTAATAAACAGGTTGGAGAGTCGTTGGGCAATCTGACAGGTTTTCAAACACACTAATGATTTAATAAACAGGTTGGGGTCATTGGGCAGACTATCTCACACTATACACCCTGAGTCCCAAATGTCACCATATTAACTTTATAGTTCACTACTTTTGACAAGAGTAGTGCACTATATAGGGAATAGTGTGACATTTGGGACGCATCCTCAGTAGATAATCTGGCTGCTCTCCTAGCCTGGGAAACAGCAGGGCCATTAGCTACAATACCTCTGCCTCTTCTGGTCTCATCTGAGAGGATGAACAGATGTGATTGGTATTTCATGTACTTCATTTCAACAAGTATCTCTATGGACCTGGTGCCGTAATCCTGGCGCCGACCAAGTTGGCGGCCTCGCGACTAGCTCTTAGGAAACGTTGCAGTATTTTGGTATTTTATGTATAATTTTTTACATTATTAGCTCAGAAATGGTTTTGTATCATTTCATACAGCCGGGGGAAACTATTGGATATCAGAGCGGCGGTAACTCACTAGCATTACGACCAGGAATACGACTTTCCCGAAGCAGATCCTTTGTTTGCTCTCCCCAGGGCAACTGAACTGATTCCAGCGGCTGACCCAAAACATCGCCGGCGGAGGAGAGGCACTCGGAGCGGCCTGCTGGTTCAACTTAGGAGGCACGCACACCACCCACCGCTTCCAAGTATCCTACTCGCTAATGTTCAGTCTTTGGTTAACAAGATCAACGAACTCCGGGCAAGGATTTCTTTCCAGAGAGACATCAAGGCCTGTAACATACTTTGTTTCACGGAAACATGGCTCTCTTGGGATATTCTGTCGAAATCGGTCCAGCCAGAGGGGTTCTCTGTTCATCGCGCAGACAGGAATAAATATCTCTCCGGGAAGAAGAAGGGCGGAGGTGTGTGTTTCATGATTAACGACTCATGGTGTAATTGTAGTAACATACAGGAACTCGAGTCCTTTTGTTCACCCGACCTAGAATATCTCACAATCAAATGTTGACCGTATTATCTCCCAAGATAATTGTCTTTGTTTATAGTCACGGCCGTGTATATCCCCCATCAAGCCCATACCACGACGGCCCTCAAAGAACTTCACTGGACTTTATGCAAACTGGAAACCACATATTCTGAGGCTGCATTTCTTGTAGCCGGGGAATTTAACAAAGCAAATTTGAGGACTAGGCTGCCGAAGTTCTATCAACATATCGACTGTTGTACTCACGCTGCCAAAATCCTTGACCATTGCTAATCGAACTTCCGGGATAGTTATAAGGCCCTCCCCCGCCCTCCTTTCGGCAAATCTGACCACGACTCTATTTTGCTCCTCCCTTCCTATAGGCAGAAACTTAAACAAGAAATACCCGTGCTAAGGACTATTCAACGCTGGTCTGACCAATCGGAATCCACGCTTCAAGATTGTTTTGATCACGTGGACTGGGATATGTTCCGGGTGGCTTCCGAAAATAATTTAGACATATACACTGAAACGGTGGCTGAGTTTATGAGGAAATGTATAGGTGATGTTGTGCCCACTGTGACTATTAAAACCTACCCTAACCAGAAACCGTGGATAGATTGCAGCATTCGCTCCAATCTGAAAGTGCGAACCACCACATTCAACCGTGGCAAGGTGACTGGGAATATGGCAGAATACAAACAGTGTAGCTACTCACTCCGCAAGGCAATTAAACTGGCAAAACATCAGTATAGAGACAAAGTGGAGTCGCAATTCAACGGCTCAGACACGAGACGTATGTTGCAGAGTCTACAGACAATCATGGACTACAAAAGGAAAACCAGCCACGTCGCCAACACTGACGTCTAGCTTCCAGACAAGCTAAACACCTTCCTTGCCTGCTTTGAGGATAACACAGTGCCACTGACGAGGCCCACTACCAAGGACTGTGGCCTCTCCTTCTCCATGGCCGACGTGACGAGACCAGCTGGCTGGTGTGTTTATGGACATATTCAATATCTCCCTATCCCAGTCTGCTGTTCCCACATGCTTCAAGGTGGCCACCATTGTTCCTGTACCGAAGAAAGCAAAGGTAACTGAACTAAATGACTATCACCCTGTAGCACTCACCTCTGTCATCATGAAGTGCTTTGAGAGACTAGTCTAGGATCAAATCACCTCTACCTTACCTGTCACCCTAGACCCACTTCAATTTGCTTACCGCCCCAATACATCCACAGACGATGCAATCGCCATCACACTGCGCACTGCCCTATCCCATCTGGACAAGAGGAATACCTAAGAGAGAATGATGTTCGTTGACTTTAGCTTAGCATTCAACCCCATAGTACCCTCCAAGCTCATCATCAAATTCGAGGCCCTGGGTCTGAACCCCGCCCTGTGCAACTGGGTCCTGCACTTCCTGACGGGCCGCCCCCAGGTGGTGAAGGTAGGAAACAACATCTCCACTTCGCTGATCCTCAACACTAGGGCCCCACAAGGGTGTGAGCTCAGCCCCCTCCTGTACTCTCTGTTCACCCATGACTGGGTGGCCAAGCACGCCTCCAACTCAATCATCAAGTTTGCAGGCGACACAACAGACTTCAGGAAACAGCAGAGGGTGCACCCCCCTATCGACGGGACTGCAGTGGAGAAGGTGGAAAGCTTCAAGTTCCTTGGCGTACACATCACCGACAAACTCAAATGGTCCACGCAGACAGTGTGGTGAAGAAGGCGCAACAGAGCCTCTTCAACCTCAGGAGGCTGAAGAATTCAGCTTGGCACCTAAAACCCTCACAAAACTTTTACAGATGCACAATTGAGAGCATCCTGTCGTGCTGTTTCACAGCCTGGTACGGCAACTGCACCGCCCGCAACCGCAGGGCTCTCCAGAGGGTGGTGCGGTCTGCCGAACGCATTATCGGGGGCAAACTACCCGCCCTCCAAGACACATACAGCACCCGATGTCACAGGAAGGCCAAAAAGATCATCAAGGACATCAACCACCCGAGTAACTGCGTGTTAATCCCGCTATCATCCAGAAGGCGAGCTCAGTATAGGTGCATGAAAGCTGGGAAAGAGAGAATGAAAAACAGCTTCTTTCTCAAGGCCATCAGACTATTAAATAGCCATCACTAGCACATTAGAGGCTGCTGCTGCCTATTGAAATCACTGGCCACTTTAAGAAATGGAACACTAGTCACTTGAATAATGTTTACAGTCACTTTAATTACGTTTACATATCTTGCACTAATCATCTCATCATATTACATTATATTCTACTGTATCTTAGCCCATGCCGCTCTGTCATTGCTTGTCCATATATGTACAATGAGGGGAAAAAAGTATTTGATCCCCTGCTGATTTTGTACGTTTGCCCACTGACAAAGACATGATCAGTCTATCATTTTAATGGTAGGTTTATTTGAACAGTGAGAGACAGAATAACAACAGTAAAATCCAGAAAAACGCATGTCAAAAATGTTAAAAATAGTTTTGCATTTTAATGAGGGAAATAAGTATTTGACCCCTTTGCAAAACATTACTTAGTACTTGGTGGCAAAACCCTTGTTGGCAATCACAGAGGTCAGACGTTTCTTGTAGTTGGCTACATCTCAGGAGGGATTTTGTCCCAATCCTCTTTGCAGATATTCTCCAAGTCATTAAGGTTTTGAGGCTGACGTTTGGCAACTTGAACCTTCAGCTCCCTCCACAGATTTTCTATGGGATTAAGGTCTGGAGACTGGCTAGGCCACTCCAGGACCTTAATGTGCTTCTTCTTGAGCCACTCCTTTGTTGCCTCGGCCGTGTGTTTTGGGTCTTGTAATGCTGGAATACCCATCCACGACCCATTTTCAATGCCCTGGCTGAGGGAAGGAGGTTTTCACCCAAGATTTGATGGTACATAGCCCCGTCCATCGTCCCTTTGATGCGGTGAAGTTGTCCTGTCCCCTTAGCAGAAAAACACCCCCAAAGCATAATGTTTCCACCTCCATGTTTGACGGTGGAGATGGTGTTCTCGGGGTCATAGGCAGCATTCCTCCTCCTCCAAACACGGCGAGTTGAGTTGATGCCAAAGAGCTCGATTTTGGTCTCATCTGACCACAACACTTTCACCCAGTTCTCCTCTGAATCATTCAGATGTTCATTGGCAATCTTCAGATGGGCCTGTGTATGTGCTTTCTTGAGCAGGGGGACCTTGCGGGCGCTGCAGGATTTCAGTCCTTCACGGCGTAGTGTGTTACCAATTGCTTTCTTGGTGACTATGGCCCCAGCTGCCTTGAGATCATTGACAAGATCCTCCCGTGTAGTTCTGGGCTGATTCCTCATCGTTTTCATGATCATTGCAATGCCACAAGGTGAGATCTTGCATGGAGCCCCAGGCCGAGGGAGATTGACAGTTATTTTGTGTTTCTTCCATTTGCGAATAATCGCACCAACTGTTCTCACCTTCTCACCAAGCTGCTTGGCGATGGTCTTGTAGCCCATTCCAGCCTTGTGTAGGTCTACAATCTTGTCCCTGACATTCTTGGAGAGCTCTTTGGACTTGGCCATGGTGGAGAGTTTGGAATCTGATTGATTGATTGCTTCTGTGGACAGGTGTCTTTTATACATGTAACACACTGAGATTAGGAGCACTCCCTTTAAGAGTGTGCTCCTAATCTCAGCTCGTTACCTGTATAAAAGACACCTGGGAGCCAGAAATCTTTCTGATTGAGAGGGGGTCAAATACTTATTTCCCTCATTAAAATGCAAAACAATTTATAACATTTTTGACATGCATTTTTATGGATTGTGTTGTTGTTATTCTGTCTCCCACTGTTCAAATAAACCTACCATTACAATTATAGACTGATCATTTCTTTGTCAGTGGACAAACGTACAAAATCAGCAGGGGATCAAATACATTTTTCCCTCACTGTATATTTTCTTAAATTCCATTCCTTACTAGTTTAGTGTGTATTAGGTATATGTTGTGAAATTGGTAGATATTACTTGTTAGATATTACTGGACTGTCAGAGCTAGAAGCACAAGCATTTCGCTACACCCGCTATAACATCTGCTAAACACGTGTATGTGAAAAATAAAATTTTATTTGATTTGAGATCAGGTTATTATATAGAAAAAAAAGTATATAGCTAAAAAACAGGAATATATAGATACCTCTGGTCTGAGAACTGTCTGAACAGGGGACTGTCTGAAAGTTGTAACTGCTATTTCATGTAGCTACCACATTTGAATAAACAAAAACAAAATTTAATAATATTTTAAATAAAATACAGAAACGTCGGTCTGCTCTGGTCTGACAGGCTCAACAGACGACTGTGTCTCACAGTTAGGATCAGTATTTTATCTGCTATATTTTATTATTATTATTTATATTATTATTTATCTATTTGAACAATAATCGCAGAAGGGACACGTGTTGCTATATAAATAAAACAATGATATAGCTAAACAATATAGCGGTAGCAAAAATAATTATATAGATAAACTTGCCAGTTTACCTCATTGTGTAAAGTGACGACTTGATTAACGTAATGTAAATATTAGGTTAGGTAATCTCAAATATTAATCTCATTAAAACTGTGAGTTGAAAACTAGTTGTAGGAGATAAGAGCAGAAGAATAAAACAGACATGAGGACATATCAACAGACGTTGTTTTTAAACATGGCTGCTGAGCTGACCGCAGAGCAATGACTAGTAACGCTGAAACACAAAAACCTTTTGAACAGATCTATTGAACACTGTGACTGCAATTCATATACATCTAAAACTCCACCCACAACATTGGCTGGGGAAATCAAAACATTCCATTTTGACAGTCACTAAATCATGAATACATTGCATAAAATTACAATAAATCTGTTGATAATGAGAAGATAATGTGTTCATTAGCGGATTTAGCCGTTTCAGATGAGGGAGGACGATTTTTTAAATGAGCATGGCCTTATTTCTATTACAGCATATTGGATGACACAACAATTTCAACAAATAAACCACTACAACAGTGGCGGTCAGTGCCGTTTATGACGGGGAGGGCAATTTTTTTTTTTTATGAGCATGGTCTTATTTCTATTACAGCATATTGGATGACTGTCATTCATATTCCATTCACCCAGCACCATGTAACATCGATAGGTTTAGGCTACTCCATGATACTCTAATGTTCCCTATACCCATCATTAGGTTGCTACATTGTTGGTAATTGCCTATGAATGAAAGTGCACACAGGTCGAGAGACACATTTTGATGTGACAGAGAGTAGAACATGGACAGACAGTGACAATCAATACCTCCTTGCACACTCTCTGCCTGCATCTAGCTGATAGTGGGTTGTAATCATTAGTCCAACAGTTGCAAACAAGAGTTTCTATTGGACAAATTCAGGTATGTTTATCCCCGTTTTGTTCTGTTTGCTTCTGTTTAAGAAAAGTTTTTCAACAGAATTGGCTGAATGAATACACCCCTGATCACGCGTAAACGCAGTTCCACTGGCGGGCCCTGGTGGCAATAAATTAGTTAAACCTTACCTTGACTTGGAAGAGTTCCAGTGTTGTGTTGATTAGTCATAGCCAGCTAGCTAACATAGCATCCCTCTGTTTGAGCAGGGTGTTTCAGTAGGCTAAACTAGCTAGCTGCAATTGCTAGCTAAGTAAGTGAAACTGAAAGTGAAAAAATTAAAATGTCTCTCTTCCTTCTCCTTCATTTTGGAATAAATTAATTTGTTCAAAACTGTTCAACTATTTTATTTCTCTCTTTTTGAGTCAACTACTCACCACATGTTATGCACTGCAGTGCTAGCTAGCTGTAGCTTATGCTTTCAGTACTAGATTAATTCTCTGATACTTTGATTGGGTGGACAACATGTCAGTTCATGCTGCAAGAGCTCTGATAGGTTGGAGGACGTCCTCCGGAAGTTGTCATAATTACTGTGTAAGTCTATGAAAGGGGGTGAGAACCATGAGCCTCCTAGGTTTTGTATTGAAGTCAATGTACTCAGAGGAGGACAGAAGCTAGCTAACTAGCTGTCCTCTGGCTACACCATGGTGCAACGATACAGAGTGCTGTTGAGGCTACCGTAGACCTTTTTTGCAAAATAGTGTGTTTTAATCAATTATTTGGTGACATGTGATTATATTTAGCATAGTTTTATCTAAAAAGGATAACTTTATAAATGTTTTAAAAATGTATTTTTATGAAATTCACTGAGGAGCCTCCACTGCGACACAGTATGTAAATGTAGTCCAGTATTTAATTTAATCTCTGAACAAGAGCATCCGACTCTACCAGCAAGAACAATGAGCGAGGAAATATCTACAACTGATTCCAATTCATGGTTCAGGGACATCACAAGGCTGAGAAATAACCTTCCAATAGAAATAATCACACATTATTAAAAGTAAGGTTGCATCGTTCGGCTGTAGTCAGACTGTTAATGCACAGATTTGGTTCTGGGTCCCGAGAGGCTGTGATCTAAACATATTTTTAATAGTGTTGGGTGATTGACTCACAGTTCAAGTGCAAACAGTTCTAGAATGTATCAACTCAAATGAATTGAAAACTTGAGTTCAATTTGATGAGATGAATCAAAATGTCAAAACACCAAACTAATCCTGGTTTAAATGCTACAATGTACAGTACCAGTCAAAAGATTGGACACACCTACTCATTTAAGGGTTTTTCTTTATTTTTACTATTTTCTACATTGTAGAATAATAGTGAAGACATCAACACTATGAAATAACACATATGAAATCATGTAGTAACCAAAAAAGTGTTAAACAAATCAAAATATATTTAATATTTGACATTCTTCAAATAGCCACCCTTTACCTTGATGACAGCTTTGCACACTCTTGGCATTATCTTAACCAGCTTCACCTGGAATGCTTTTCCAACAGTCTTCCCACTTATGCTGAGCACTTGTTGACTGCTTTTCCTTCACTCTGCCGTTCGACTCATCCCAAACCATCTCAATTGGGTTGAGGTCGGGGGATTGTGGAGGCCAGGTCATCTAATGCAGCACTTCATCACTCTCCTTCTTGGTCAAATAGCCCTTACACAGCCTGGAGGTGTGTTGGGTCATTGGCCTGTTGAAAAACAAATGATAGTCCCACTAAGCACAAACCAGATTGGATGGTGTATCGTTGCATAATGCTGTGGTAGCCATGCTGGTTAAGTGTGCCTTGAATTCTAAATAAATCACAGACAGTGTCACCAGCAAAGCACCCCCACACCATAACACCTCCTCCTCCATGCTTTACGGTGGGAACTACACATGCGGAGATCATCCGTTCACTCACACCGCGTCTCACAAAGACACGACGGTTAGAACCAAAACATCTCAAATTTGGACTCCAGACTAATAACTCTAACTTATCCTCTGCAGCAGAGGTAACTCTGGGTCTTCCATTCCTGTGGCGGTCGTCATGAGAGCCAGTTTCATCATAGCGCTTGAGGACTTTTGAACTTGAAGAAACTTTCAAAGTTCTTGAAATGTTCCGTATTGACTGACCTTCATGTCTTAAAGTAATGATGGACTGTCGTTTCTCTTTGCTTATTTGAACAGTTCTTGCCATAATATGGACTTGGTCTTTTACCAAATAGGGCTATTGTCACAACACAACTGATTGGCTCAAACGCATTAAGAAGGAAATAAATTCCACAAATTAACTTTCAAGAAGGCACACCTGTTATTTGAAATGTATTCCAGGTGACAACCTCATGAAGCTGGTTGAGAGAATGCAAGCATATCCAAAGCTGTCATCAAGGCAAAGGGTGGCTATTTGAAGTATCTCAAATATAAAATTCATATAAAATATATTAAGATTTTTTTAACATGTGTTATTTCATAGTTTTGATGTCTTCACTATTATTCCAAAATGTAAAAAATAGTAAAAATAAAGAAAAACCCTTGAATGAGTAGGTGTGTCCAAAATGTTGACTGGTAGTGTATCTACTCCAATTAATTCATCACTTTATCTGATTGCCTGTGTCAAATGTGATGCGACAACACAAAGCTAATCACAGTTTCAATTTCTCTCCTCATCAGGAGTAAACTGGGACTGATTTCAGAAAGAGACAGAGAGGTTTGAGAATTAATTCAACCAGAAATCACTTATATAGTGTCCTACATCATCATCACGTCGACAGATCTGTACAGTGCCTTGAACTTGATTTTTTGCGGGTTTGTATCATTTGATTTACACAACATGCCTACCACTTTGAAGATGCAAAATATTTTTCATTGTGAAACAAACAAGAAATAAGACATAAAAACAGAAAACTTGAGCAATTACAGGTGCAAGTCTCTTGGGGTATGTCTCTATAAGCTTGGCATATCTAGCCACTGGGATTTTTCCCCATTCTTCGAGGCAATACTGCTCTAGCTCCTTCAAGTTGGATGGGTTCCGCTGGTGTACAGCAATCTTTAAGTCATACCACAGATTCTCAATTGGATTGAGTTCTGGGCTTTGACTGGGCCATTCCAAGACATTTAAATGTTTCCCCTTAAACCACTTGAGTGTTGCTTTAGCAGTATGCTTATGGTCATTGTCCTGCTGGAATGTGAACCTCCGTCCGAGTCTCAAATCTCTGGAAGATTGAAACAGGTTTCCCTCAAGAATTTCCCTGTATTTAGTGCCATCCATCATTCCTTCAATTCCGACCAGTTTCCCAGTCCCTGCTGATGAAAGACATCCCCACAGCATGATGCAGCCACCACCATGCTTCACTGGGGATGGAGTTCTCGGGGTGATGAGAGGTGATGAGAGGTGCTGGGTTTGCGCCAGACATAGCGTTTTCCTTGATGGCAAAAAAGGTCAATTTTAGTCTCATCTGACCAGACTACCTTCTTCCATATGTTTGGGGAGTTATCCCACATGGCTTTTGGCGAACACCAAATGTGTTTGCTTATTTTTTTCTTAAAGCAATGGCTTTTTTCTGGCCACTCTTCCGTAAAGCCCAGCTCTGTGGAGTGTACGGCTTAATGTGGGCCTATGGACAGACTCTCCTATTTCCACTGTGGAGCTTTGCAGCTCCTTCAGGGTTATCTTTGGTCTCTTTGTTGCCTCTCTGATTAATATAATATATAATATATATATAATATGCCATTTAGCAGACGCTTTTATCCAAAGCGACTTACAGTCATGCGTGCATAATTTTCTTTTTTTTTGTGTATGGGTGGTCCCGGGGATCGAACCCACTACCTTGGCGTTACAAGTGCCGTGCTCTACCAGCTGAGCTACAGAGGACCACGTAATGCCCTCCTTGCCTGGTCCGTGAGTTTTGGTGGGCGGCCCTCTCTTGGCAGGTTTGTTGTGGTGCCATATTCTTTCCAGTTTTTAATAATGGATTTAATGGTGCTCCGTGGGATGTTCAAAGGAAAACAGAAAACAACAAACATCAAAACAGCTGAATACGACCCTGGTCTTAGTGGGGACTCCCTGATTAAGTAGAGGTCAAATACAATTGGTGGTGCTAGTGGTGGTAGTCAAAGTACTTTTGAACTGTAATGCAGTTGATTGGTGATGATGACATGAACATGTGTTGGGCTTGACATCCATACAAGCGTTATACTCTGATGTTTACCTCAACATAGTGTGAAATACACATATAAACAACAGGCTAGATAGAGGGTAATTTAGTTGGGGGGCAATGAGGAGACTTGGGATATTTCCCCCATGGAATCTTTCCCCCATGGAATCTTTCCCCCACGAGATCTTTCCCCCACGAGATCTTTCCCCCATGGAATCTTTCCCCCACGAGATCTTTCCCCCATGGAATCTTTCCCCCACAAGATCTTTCCCCCATGAGATCTTTCCCCCACGAGATCTTTCCCCCATGGAATCTTTCCCCCACGAGATCTTTCCCCCATTGAATCTTAACCCCACGAGATCTTTCCCCCATGAGCTCTTTCCCCCACGAGATCTTTCTCCCATGGAATCTGTCCCCCACGAGATCTTTCCCCCATGAGATCTTTCCCCCATGAGATCTTTCCCCCACGAGATCTTTCCCCCATGGAATCTTTCCCCCACGCGTTTGCATGGCATTTTCATTGTTTTGGTCGAGTTCGATCGACCTCTTTTACACTTCTATGTCATCCTACAACATCAGACGTCAGTCCCACTTTACGTCATAAAAGGAAAATTAACTGTATGGACTGTGCATTAAGTGATATGACTTTCAACTTCAGACCAAGCTAGGAATTAACTGAAGTCCTCCCTCCCTCCATCTGAGAGAATGACTGGAACTGCCAGCATCCCTTGTTTGATTCATTTATGTTGCTTCCCTCAGAGCGTACATTCAATGCTCCCCAAGTTTCAAAGTAAAAGGTATAAACTCTCCTTCATGCCAGCTGCTATCAGCTTTCTCAATAAGCTGTAGTTGTATTTCTGTGACTGTCCTTGTGTCCAGTGTATCAGTGTTTTGTTACTTGTCATGTTTTATGTTTTTTTTTTTTTTTTTTGAGTAGCTGCTGCTTGGTCTAAAGCTAATGGGGATCTGCATAGACCAATAACCAATAACCAGCACTGCTAGTTACATGTTGTTGTATCTATTGTTTTGATGTTTTTATTGTTGTATGTTCAATGGGTTTTTACTACGTGTTGCAAAATGTATTGCCCCCCCCCTGGGATAATAAAGACTCCACTCTGTCTGTCTGTCTGTCTGTCTGTCTCAGACTCAGTCTGCATTGGGGGGAAGATAATGTCCTACTGATGTAGAAAAGAGGAGAGGAGAAAGGAGGAGAGGAAAAGATGAAGCTTGTTTTTTCTCCTGACTAATGCTGCCGCATTCTGACTGAGATTTCCTGAAGGCATTGGAGAGTAGGATGAGGACAGACCAGAAAGG
Organism: Coregonus ussuriensis; assembly: GCA_031479575.1. NCBI lineage: Eukaryota > Metazoa > Chordata > Actinopteri > Salmoniformes > Salmonidae > Coregonus > Coregonus ussuriensis. Next base: position 4,275,160 of record CM062482.1, on the reverse strand, counting down.
AGAGAAGAGGAATTCACCTCCATTCCACTGCAACGACACCACAGTTTTCAGAGAGAGAGAGAGAGAGAGAGAGAGAGAGAGAGAGAGAGAGAGAGATGGAGTCCATTCCACATCCATTCCATTACCACACCACCACAGATGTCTACTGGAGTGCTCTGTTCTCTCTCAGTTCTCTCTTCCTGTTCTCTCTCTGTTCTCTCTCTGTTCTCTCTCTGTTCTGTTCTGTCTGTTCTCTCTCTGTTCTCTCTCTGTTCTCTCTCTGTTCTGTTCTGTCTGTTCTCTCTCTGTTCTCTCTCTGTTCTCTCTCTGTTCTGTTCTGTCTGTTCTCTCTCTGTTCTCTCTCTGTTCTCTCTCTGTTCTCTCTCTGTTCTCTCTCTGTTCTCTCTCTGTTCTGTCTGTTCTGTCTGTTCTCTCTGTTCTCTCTCTGTTCTCTCTCTGTTCTCTCTCTGTTCTGTTCTGTCTGTTCTCTCTCTGTTCTCTCTCTGTTCTCTCTCTGTTCTCTCTCTGTTCTCTCTCTGTTCTCTCTCTGTTCTGTCTGTTCTGTCTGTTCTGTCTGTTCTCTCTGTTCTCTCTCTGTTCTCTCTCTGTTCTGTCTCTGTTCTCTCTCTGTTCTCTCTCTGTTCTCTCTCTGTTCACTCTGTTCTGTCTCTGTTTTGTCTCTGTTCACGCTGTTCTCTCTCTGTTCTCTCTCTGTTCTCTCTGTTCTCTCTCTGTTTTGTCTCTGTTCACGCTGTTCTCTCTCTGTTCTCTCTCTGTTCTCTATCTGTTCTCTCGCTGTTCTGTCTCTGTTCTCTCTCTCTTCTGTCTCTGTTCTCTCTCTGTTCTGTCTCTGTTCTCTCGCTGTTCTCTCTCTGTTCTCTCTCTGTTCTGTCTCTGTTCTCTCTCTGTTCTCTCTCTGTTTTGTCTCTGTTCACTCTGTTCTGTCTCTGTTCTCTCTCTGTTCTCTCTCTGTTCTCTCTCTGTTCTCTCTCTGTTTTGTCTCTGTTCACGCTGTTCTCTCTCTGTTCTCTCTCTGTTCTCTCTCTGTTCTCTCTCTGTTTTGTCTCTGTTCACGCTGTTCTCTCTCTGTTCTCTCTCTGTTCTCTATCTGTTCTCTCTCTGTTTTGTCTCTGTTCTCTCTCTGTTTTGTCTCTGTTCACTCTGTTCTGTCTCTGTTCTCTCGCTGTTGTCTCTCTGTTCTCTCTCTGTTCTCTCTCTGTTCTCTCTCTGTTCTCTCTGTTTTGTCTCTGTTCACTCTGTTCTGTCTCTGTTCTCTCGCTGTTCTGTCTCTGTTTTCTCTGTTCTCTCTCTGTTCTCTCTCTGTTCTGTCTCTGTTCTGTCTCTGTTCTGTCTCTGTTCTCAGTCTGTTCTCTCTGGCCGCATGCAAACAACGACTGTAAACATCAACATGATCCATCCGAAAACAATCTCCCTTCACCACTGAGAGATTCAGAGGAATGGGAACATCCCCAGGGCCTTCTCCTGAGAAATCAACCCATGAGCAAGGCGTCAAACTCTGTCGTCCTGGCGTAAATGTATCCTAACGTCAGTCTGGTCGCGGGCAGACTTCTATGTGTTACATCTATGGTCACTCCTAACACCCTGTCCTGTGTGCCCCTGCCAGTGAGCTAACACAGTCTGGTGGCATGCAAGGACCCAGGTTCAACCCATTCTGAGCCATTGCTCAGCTCTGTTTAGTGTAGCATAGTGTAGTATATAGTACTGTAGTATAGTAGTGCAGTATAGTGAAGCATAGTACTGCAGTATATAGTAGTGTAGTATAGTAACATAGTATAGTACTGTAGTGTAGTACTGTAGTATATAGTACTGTAGTATATAGTACTGTAGCATAGTAGTGCAGTATAGTGAAGCATAGTACTGCAGTATATAGTAGTGTAGTATAGTAACATAGTATAGTAATGTAGTGTAGTACTGTAGTATAGTAGAGTAATGTAACATAGTAGTGTAGTATAGTATAGTATATTATAGTATTGAAGTATAGTTTGGTAGTATAGTACAACATAGTACTATAGTGTAGTGTAGTGTAGCATAGTACTGTAGTATAGTACTGTAGTATAGTAATGTAGTATAGTACTGTAGCATAGTACTGTAGTATAGTACTGCAGTATAGTGTAGTGTAGCATAGTACTGTAGTATAGTACTGTAGTATAGAGTAGTGTAGCATAGTACTGTAGTATATAGTAGTGTAGTAGTGTGGTATAGTACTGTAGTATAGAGTAGTGTAGTAGTGTAGTATAGTACTGTAGTATAGAGTAGTGTAGTATAGTAGTGTTGTATATTACTGTAGTATAGTACTGTAGTATATAGTAGTGTAGTAGTGTGGTATAGTACTGTAGTATAGAGTAGTGTAGTAGTGTAGTATAGTACTGTAGTATAGAGTAGTGTAGTATAGAGTAGTGTAGTATAGTACTGTAGTATAGTACTGTAGTATAGTACTGTAGTATAGAGTAGTGTATTATAGTGCGTTATAAACTGGGTGGTTCGAGCCCTGAATGCTGATTGGCTGACAGCCGTGGTATATCAGACCGTATACCACAGGTATGAGAAATCTAATTACATTGGTAACCAGTTTATAATAGCAATAAGGCTTGTAATCCAAGATGGCGTAGCAGTGCGGTCGTGTACTCTGTGTGTGTCCGTGTAAATAGCCAGTTTTTTGTATTTTTCGTATGTATTTTTTTGTACATATTTCCCTATCACACTTTTCATCCTTCTACTAAATATACTTTCCTGCAACAAATATATATTTCGCAACAAAGCCTCCTTCACTCATGCTGCCAAACATGCCCTCATAAAACTGACTATCCTACCGATCCTTGACTTCGGCGATGTCATTTACAAAATAGCCTCCAACACAGCAAATTGGATGTAGTCTATCACAGTGCCATCCGTTTTGTCACCAAATCCCCATACACTACCCACCACTGTGACCTGTACGCTCTTGTTGGCTGGTCCTCACTACATGTTCGTCGTCAAACCCACTGGCTCCAGGCCATCTATAAATCACTGCTAGGCAAATCACTGCTAGGCAAATCCCTGCCTTATCTTAGCTCATTGGTCACCATAGCAACACCCACCCGTCGTATGCGCTCCAGCAGGTATATCTCACTGGTCATCCCCAAAGCCAACACCTCCTTTGGCCGCCATTCCTTCCAGTTCTCTGCTGCCAATGACTGGAACGAACTGCAAAAATCTCTGAAGCTGGAGACTCTTATCTCCCTCACTAACTTTAAGCATCAGTTGTCAGAGCACCTTACCGATCACTGCACCTGTACACAGCCCATCTGAAATTAGCCCACCCAGTTACCTCATCCCCATATTGTTATTTATTTTGCTCATTTGCACCCCAGTATCTCTATTTGCACATCATCTCTTGCACATCTATCATTCCAGTGTTAATACTAATTGTAATTATTTTGCACTATGGCCTATTTATTGCCTTACCTCCATAACTTGCTACATTTGCACACACTGTATATATATTTAATATTTTCTGTTGTATTTTTTAACTTTATGTTTTGTTTTACCCCATATGTAACTCTGTGTTGTTGTTTTTATCGCACTGCTTTGCTTTATCTTGGCCAGGTCGCAGTTGTAAATGAGAACTCGTTCTCAACTGGCTTACCTGGTTAAATAATGGTTAAAAAAAATTAAAAAATAAATGCACCTCAGGGGTTTGTGGTAAATGGCCACTATACCACGGCTAAGGGGTGTGTCCAGGCACTCCACGTTAAATCGTGCATAAGTAGTGGTAGTGTAGTATTCTGTATTATAGTAGTGTAGTATAGTGTAGTATAGTAGTGTAGTATATAGCAGTGTAGTATAGTGTAGCATATTGCTGTACTATATAGTAGTGTAGCATAGTACTGTAGTATAATGCAGTTTAGTACTGTAATATAGTAGTGTAGTATAGCACTCTAGTATAGTAGTGTAGTATAGCACTCTAGTATAGTAGTGCAGTATAGTACTCCAGTATAGCAGTGTAGTATAGTAATGTTGTATAGTACTGTAGTATAGTACTTTAGTACAGTTGTGTAGTATAGTATTCTGCTCTAGTATAGTAGTGTAGTGTGGTACTCTAGTATAGTAGTGTAGTTTAGTACTCTAGTATAGTAATATAGTATAGTATTTTAGTATAATGTAGTATAGTTCTCTGGTATAGCAGTGTTGTATAGTACTGTAGTATAGTAGTGTAGTATAGTACTGTAGTATAGTGTAGCATAGTAGTGTAGTATAGTGTAGCACAGTGCTGTAGTATATAGTAGTGTAGCATAGTAGTGCAGTATAGCAGTGTAGTATAGTAGTGTAGTATAGTACTGTAGTATAGCAGTGTAGTATAGTACTGTAGTGTAATTTAGTAGTGTAGTATAGTACTCCAGTATAGTAGTGTAGTATAATAATGCTGCATAGTAGTGTATTATAGTAATGTAGTATAGTACTATAGTATAGTTGTGTAGTATAGTATTCTGCTCTAGTATAGTAGTGTAGTATAGTACTCTAGTATAGTAGTGTTTTATAGTACTCTAGTATAGTATTGTAGTATAGTAATTTAGTATAATGTAGTATAGTACTTTAGTATAGCAGTGTAGTATAGTACTGTAGTGTAATTTAGTATAGTACTGTAATATAGTAGTGTAGTATAGAACTCTAGTATAGTAGTGTAGTATAGTACTCTATTCTAGTTTAGTAGTGTAGTATAGTACTCCAGTATAGTAGTGTAGTATAATAATGCTGTATAGTAGTGTATTATAGTAATGTAGTATAGTACTATAGTATAGTTGTGTAGTATAGTATTCTGCTCTAGTATAGTAGTGTAGTATAGTACTCCAGTATAGTAGTGTATTTTAGTACTCTAGTATAGTAGTGTAGTATAGTAATTTAGTATAATGTATTATAGTAATTTAGTATAGCAGTGCAGTATAGTACTGTAGTATAATATAGTATAGTACTGTAGTATAGTACTGTATTAGAATGTAGTAGAGTACTCTAGTATAGTACTGTAGTATAGTAGTGTTATATAATAGGACCCAGGTTCAACCCATTCCAAAGTCTACTCACCGCTGTACTGGCTGCGGCCTGTTTGGACTCCTCTGTCAGGAAGACTAACATCTGTTCCACTTTCTGCTCCTCCTCATTGATGTATCTGAAAAACAAACTATATTTACAGTGTCTTCAGAAAGTGTTCATACCACTTGACTTTTTCTACATTTTATTGTGTTACAGCCTAAATTTAAATTTAGATTTTGTGTCACTGGCCTACACACATTATCCCATGATGTCAAAGTGGAATTACGTTTTTAGAAATGTTTATAAATTAATTACAAATGAAAAGCTGAAATGTCTAGAGTCAATAAGTATCACAATCATAAGTCACATAATAAGTTACATGGACTCACTCTGTGTGCAATATTGGTATAGTAGTGTATACATCGTCTCTGTACCCCACACATACAATTATCTGTAAGGCCGCTCAGTCGAGTGGTGAATTTCAAACACAGATTCAACCACAAAGACCAGGGAGGTTTTCCAATGCCTTGCAAAGAAGGGCACCTATTGGTAGATGGGTAAAAAAAAAAAAAAAGCAGACATTAAATATCCCTTTGAGCATGGTGAAGTTATTAATTACACTTTGGATGGTGTCTCAATACACCCAGTCACTACAAAGATACAGGCATCCTTCCTAACTTAGTTGCCGAAGAGGAAGGAAACCGCTCAGGGATTTCACTATGAGGCCAATGGTGACTTTAAAATAGTTACAGAGTTTAATGGCTGTGATAGGAGAAAACTGAGGATGGATCATCAACATTGTAGTTACTCCACAATACTAACCTAAATGACAGAGTGAAAAGAAGGAAGTTTGTACAGAAAACAAATATTCCAAAACATGGAATATTGCAAAGAAAATTGGCAAAGCAATTAACTTGTTGTCCTGAATATAAAGTGTTATGTTTGGGGAAAATCCAATAAAACATATTCCTGAGTACCACTCTCCATATTTTCAACAATAGTGGTGGCTGCATCATGTTATGGGTATGCCTGTAATCGTTAAAGACTAGAGAGTTTTTCAGGATACAAAAATAAACGGAATGGAGAACACGAAAATCCTAATACCTTATTTACATAAGTATTCAGCCCCTTTGTTATGAGACTCGAAATTGAACACAGGTTAATCCTGTTTCCATTGATCATCCTTGAGATGTTTCTACAACTTTATTGGAGTCCACCTGTGGTAAATTCAATTGATTGGACATGATTTGGAAAGGCACACACCTGTCTATATAAGGTCCCACAGTTGACAGTGCATGTCAAAGCAAAATCAAATCCGTGAGGTCGAAGGAATTGTCCGTAGAACTCAGAGACAGAATTGTGTCGAGGCACAGATCTGGGGAAGGGTACCAAAAAATATCAGCAGCATTGAAGGTCCCCAAGAACACAATGGCCTCCATCATTCTTAAATGGAAGAAGTTTGGAACCACCAAGAGTCTTCCTAGATCTGGCCACCCGCCCAAACTGAGCAATTAGGGGAGAAGGGCCTTGGTCAGGGAGGTGACCAAGAACCCGATGGTCACGCTGACAGAGCACCAGTTCCTCTGTTGAGATAGGAGAACCTTCCAGAAGGACACCCATCTCTGCACCACTCCACCAATCAGGCCTTTATGGTAGAGTGGCCTGAAAGAAGCCACCCCTCAGAAAAGGCACATGACAGCCCACTTGGAGTTTGCCAAAAGGCACCTAAAGGACTCTCAGACCATGAGAAACAAGATTCTTTGTTCTGATGAAACCAAGATTGAACTCTTTGGCCTGAATGCCAAGCGTCACGTCTGGAGGAAACCTGGCACCAGCCCTAAGGTGAAGCATGGTGGTGGCAGCATCATGCTATGGGGATGTTTATCAGTGGCAGGGACTGGGAGACTAGTCAGGATCAAGGGAAAGATGAACAGAGCGAAGTACAGCGAGATCCTTGATGAAAACCTGCTCCAGAGCGCTCAGGACCTCAGACTGGGGCAAAGGTTAACCTTCCAACAGGACAATGACCCTAAACACACAGCCAAGACGGTGCATGATTGGCTTCGGGACAAGTCTCTGAATGTCCTTGAGTGGCCCAGCCAGAGCCCGGACTTGAACGCGATCAAACATCTCTGGAGAGACCTGAAAATAGCTGTGCAGCGACTCTCCCCATCCAACTTGCCAGAGCTTGAGAGGATCTGCAGAGAAGAATGGGAGAAACTCTCCAAATACAGGTGTGCCAAGCTTGTAGCGTCATACCCAGGAAGACTCGTGGCTGTCATCGCTGCCAAAGGTGATTCAACAAAGTACTGAGTAAAATGTTTGAATACTTATGTAAATGTGATATTTCCATTTATTTATATTTTTTTTCTCAAAAAATGTCAAATAAGCAGTTTCTGCTTGGTCATAATGAGGTATTGTTTGTAGATTGATAAAAACATAATTCAACAAATAATCAATTTAGAATATGGCTGTAACGTAACAATATGTGGAAAAAGTCAAGGGGTCTGAATACTTTCCGAACGCACTGTAAATCAGTCTATGATATTAGAGCACATAAAAATGCAGGCCAAATCAGAAATTTCTGGATAACAGTAGCATATTTGTCTACCCAAAGTCCAAGACAATCACAGGATTAGGTTGCACAGTAAAATATTTTTAATCACAACATCACATGATGAAAAAACTTTTTTCTTCAATACCATCTCAGTCTATTACACTTTTTAAATAAAGTTGTGAATGACTTTAGAAGATGATAGGTGTTGATTAGAAGATGATAGGCCAATATATATATATATATATATATATATATATATATATATATATATATATATATATATATATATATATATATATATATATATATATATATATATATATATATATATATATTCCCTGGAAAAAATAATTGTGTGACCAAATCATGGACTGGTGTCACCAATTGAAAAACTTAGTGGCACCAGTTCCACCAGCGAAAATGTATGTCTGGAGCCCTCTACAATTGTCCTCTGTATGGACAAGTTTTAATATTGTAGTGGACAAAAGATGGGAAGAACGTTGGCGCGGCCAATTGCAGGCTACTATGCAACTCACCATTCAGGTAGGATGCACTTTTGGAGCTGTATTTGTATTTATAATCATTTGTTTTATCATTATTACTATTGTATATCATTGTTATTATTGTAGGCCTATTTACGAATCCAAAACCAGTTCTTTAAATATACAAAACGTGTTTTGTTTAATTGTGTTTAATACTGTTGAGACATTTTCGCTGGCTAAATTAAGTTTGTTCTCTCTTTTTAATTGTGTGCTCCGTATTTAGTTTAAGATTATAAGTCTGTTGTAAAATAAATATCATTAGCCTATTGCTGTCGTTTGTTGGGTACGGTAGGAACTATCCTTTCTTGCTAATTGCTGAAGTTTTAAATCAGTTCGCAAGTGTTTTGTTTCATTCTGTTGAGTAATTTTCTTTGGCCAAATGAAGTACCAACTGTAATGTTGTGTTTGCCGCAATATATTACCCTGCTTGTTGGGCTTGGGCGGTATACCGTATATACCGTATGGTATGAAAAATGTATGCACTCACTAACTGTAAGTCGCTCTGGATAAGAGCGTCTGCTAAATCACTAAAAATGTAAAATATATTTGGAAATAGCCACGGGATGGTTTTTCAATAGCTTCAATACCGTTGAAAATATTTCTTAGTTTTTCAATACATTTTAATATTTGTAGTTATTTTTTAAGTAAATACTTGCAGTCAACTTGTGCAATGCGTTAGGAGATAATGGAGATCGCTTTCTTCATTCCACCTGTCACATTATTTTACATTAGGAAGCTTCAGTAGTTCCCCAGAACAGCTGAGCCAGTCACGTGTTTGCTTGTAAATAGCACAATGTGACAAAGCAGGAGCAGGTGAGTCCAGCTGTGTATTGACAGGGGTCGCGTTTTACATTGAAAGTCAAGTGTTTTTTTGCTTCAACAGGGTGATCAGGGACGTACAACTATAGTTTTCCTTCACAGAAAATACATTAGAGCAACACATTCAGTTGGAAATATCTTCATTTTCATTAACATAAGCGGAACGCTGTTTGGCTGGCAGCCACACAAGTAAATGAGCTTACAAAGAAAAAGCAAGGTACTTTTGGCAAAAACGATGCATGGCCATCATATTTATAATGTTTAGGCCTATCATAGCCAGCTACATTTATTAATGTTTTGCTTAAACGTAATATTGCATTTTACCGGAGATAAATAGGCTGGTTACACCAAGAAAAGTACCAGAGAAAAGTACCTACACATCTGCTGATAGAACGCCCGTTCGTGAATTCTGATTCTCATCTGAGTTTAAAAGTGCAACTGAAGTACAAAATTAGTCTCATGCCGAGCCAGTGGCGTGTATTCATGGATACCCCAAATATATGACCAATAAAAAAAAAATTAATTACTTAAAATGTAAAATAATGTATCTTTCGTCTCTCTTGTGTTTTCATAATTTTCTGTCAATTTGGAGTGGTTGGATCTCACAGGAGAAATGCTCCAAGCACAGGGAAAACAGTACTGCTCTGTCTCAGTATGTGTAGCCCATGTAGCCCCCAGATGTGCCCTGGACACCATATGTGAATTGATTGCCCCCCATTTATCCTCAGAGTTCGTACTGCTTGGTGACCTAAATTGGGATATGCTTAATACCCCGGCCATCCTACAATCCAAACTAGATGCCCTCAACCTCACACAAATTATCAACGAACCTACCAGGTACAACCCTAAATCCGTAAACATGGGTACCCTCATAGATATCATCCTGACTAACATACCCTCTAAATACACCTCAGCTGTCTTCAGCCAGGATCTCAGCGATCACTGCCTTATTGCCTGCGTCCGTAACGGGTCCGCGGTCAAACGACCACCCCTCATCACTGTCAAACGCTCCCTAAAACACTTTAGCGAGCAGGCCTTCCTAATTGACCTGGCCCAGGTATCCTGGATGGATATAGATCTCATTCCGTCAGTAGAGGATGCCTGGTTGTTCCTTAAAAGTAATTTCCTCTCAATCTTAAATAAACATGCCCCATTCAAAAAATACAGAACTAAGAACCGATATAGCCCCTGGTTCTCCTCAGACTTGACTGCCCTTGACCAGCACAAAAACATCCTGTGGCGTACTGCATTAGCATCAAATAGCCCCCGCGATATGCAACTTTTCAGGGAAGTTAGGAACCAATATACACAAGCAGTCAGGAAAGCAAAGGCAAACTTTTTCAAACAGAAATTTGCATCCTGTAGCACTAACTCCAAAAAGTTTTGGGACACTGTAAAGTCCATGGAGAATAAGAGCACTTCCTCCCAGTTGCCCACTGCACTGAGGCTAGGAAACACTATCACCACCGATAAATCTACAATAATCGAGAATTTCAACAAGCATTTTGCTACAGCTGGCCATGCTTTCCATCTGGCTACCACTACCCCGGCCACCAACTCTGCACCCTCCGCTGAAACTTGCCCATGCCCCCCCCGCTTCTCCTTCACACAAATTCAGACAGCAGACATTTAGAAAGAGCTGCAAAATCTGGACCCCTACAAATCAGCTGGGCTAGACAATCTAGACCCTTTCTTTCTAAAACTAGCCGCCGAAATTGTCGCAACCCCTATTACTAGTCTGTTCAACCTCTCTTTCATAACGTCTGAGATCCCCAGAGATTGGAAAGCTGCCCCGGTCATCCCCCTCTTCAAAGGGGGTGACACTCTAGATCCAAACTGCTACAGACCTATATCCATCCTGCCCTGCCTTTCGAAAGTATTTGAAAGCCAAGTTAACAAACAGATCACCGACCATTTCGAATACCACCGTACCTTCTCCGCTATGCAATCCGGTTTCCGAGCTGGTCATGGGTGCACTTCAGCCACGCTCAAGATCCTAAACGATATTATAGCCGCGATTGATAATAGACAGTACTGTGCAGCCGTCTTCATCGACCTGGCCAAGGCTTTCGACTCTGTCAACCACCGCATTCTGATTGGCAGACTAAATAGCCTTGGTTTCTCAAATGACTGCCTCGCCTGGTTCACCAACTACTTCTCAGATAGAGTTCAGTGTGTCAAATCGGAGGGCCTGTTGTCTGGACCTATGGCAGTCTCTATGGGGATGCCACAGGGTTCAATTCTTGGGCCGACACTTTTCTCATGGTATATCAATGATGTCGCTCTTGCTGCTGGTGACTCTCAGATCCACCTCTACGCAGACGACACCATTTTGTATACATCTGGCCCTTCATTGGACACTGTGTTAACAAACCTCCAAACGAGCTTCAATGCCATACAACACTCCTTCAGTAGCCTCCAACTGCTCTTAAACACTAGTAAAACTAAATGCATGCTTTTCAATCGAACGCTGCTGGCACCCGCCCACCCGACTAGAATCACCACTCTTGACGGGTCTGACCTAGAGTATGTGGACAACTACAAATACCTAGGTGTCTGGTTAGACTGTAAACTCTCCTTCCAGACTCACATAAAGAATCTCCAATCCAAAGTTAAATCTAGAATCGGCTTTCTATTTCGCAACAAAGCCTCCTTCACTCATGCTGCCAAACATGCCCTCATAAAACTGACTATCCTACCGATCCTTGACTTCGGCGATGTCATTTACAAAATAGCCTCCAACACTCTACTCAGCAAATTGGATGTAGTCTATCACAGTGCCATCCGTTTTGTCTCCAAAGCCCCATACGCTACACACCACTGTGACCTGTACGCTCTTGTTGGCTGGTCCTCACTACATGTTCGTCGTCAAACCCACTGGCTCCAGGCCATCTATAAATCACTGCTAGGCAAATCCCCGCCTTATCTTAGCTCATTGGTCACCATAGCAGCACCCACCCGTAGTCTGCGCTCCAGCAGGTATATCTCACTGGTCATTCCCAAAGCCAACACCTCCTTTGGCCGCCATTCCTTCCAGTTCTCTGCTGCCAATGACTGGAACGAATTGCAAAAATCTCTGAAGCTGGAGACTCTTATCTCCCTCACTAACTTTAAGCATCAGTTGTCAGAGCACCTTACCGATCACTGCACCTGTACACAGCCCATCTGAAATTAGCCCACCCAACTACCTCATCCCTATATTGTTATTTATTTTGCTCTTTTGCACCCCAGTATCTCTATTTGCACATAATCTCTTGCACATCTAGCATTCCAGTGTTAATACTATTGTAATTATTTTGCGCTATAGCCTATTTATTGCCTTACCTCCATAACTTGCTACATTTGCACACACTGTATATATATTTTCTGTTGTATTTTTGACTTTATGTTTTTTTACCCCATATCTAACTCTGTGTTGTTTTTATCGCACTGCTTTGCTTTATCTTGGCCAGGTCGCAGTTGTAAATGAGAACTTGTTCTCAACTGGCTTACCTGGTTAAATAAAGGTAAAAAAAAAAAAAAAAAAAAAATGTATCTGATGCTGTCTGGAACAAAAGTGTATGTTTGACATGTTGTCGCTGTAGCGTTTGATTGATTGATGCCAGCAAGTTTGGCCTCCTTGATAAAAAAATATAAAATAATTAGCCAATCAGCGTTGAGCTGAGCTGAACTGTGGTTTGTCCTGGCACAGCAAAACGCCCCCCAAGGGAGGCCAGTTTGAATTTGGCTTCACACCAATCAAATCACATCCTAAAGTAAACGCGCAGTGGTAAGGCACTACATTGCAGTACTAGCTGTGCCACTAGAGATCCTGGTTCGAATCCAGGCTCTGTCGTAGACGGCCGAGAACGGGAGACCCATGGGGCGGCGCACTATTGGCCCAGCGTCGTCCAGGGTTGGGGAGGGAATGGCCGGTAGGGATGTAGCTCAGTTGGTAGAGCATGGCGTTTGCAACGCCAGGGTTGTGGGTTTGATTCCCACGGGAGGCCAGTATAAAAAATAATGTATGCACTCACTAACTGTAAGTCGCTCTGGATAAGAGCGTCTGCGAAATGACTTAAATGTAATCATTGTCAGACAAACGTTTCTGGTATGCTTGTGTTGATGTCCTGCAGTAGCTAGCTTGCTAAACCGGCCCTTTCCTAAGCTGCGGATTTGGACTTGTGGTTTTGACTTAATTCTCTGTACAGGCCAATTCTCTGTACAGGCCAGTGATTATGACGGTGATTCTGATCTAACCCTAAATTCATATATTGTGCCACTGGCCTGAGATGATTGAAGTTCAATATGTAGTCTAGTAGGCTCACGATAACTAGCTAGCTAACTTAGCTGGTTAATTGTTGCCAATGCAAGGAAGATAGGCTAGCATGCATTTTAGCTAGCTAGCCTATGAGAACTAAAACTAAAAGCGTACATAGCCTTACATCGTTTTGCCAACATGAAAGAGAGAAGGATGTCATTGGTGTTCAACTAGTCTACAAGTAGGGTGAGTCAACTTTATTTGTTTTACTTGCGCACACACACACACACACGCACACAGACAGACAGAAATCAGTACCATGGAAAGCCACATGATATTTAGCAACATTGATTGGACTAAATTGTTTTTGGTATCTTTAAGTTTGTTTTCGGTGTATTAAGCTAAGCATATTTAGCCTTGTTGATTTGATGATGTTGAAATGGTGCTGGAATAGAGGAGGCAGTGCTCCTGTTGTCAGGGACGTAGCTCAGTTGGTAGAGCATGGCGTTTGCAACGCCAGGGTTGTGGGTTCGATTCCCACGGGGGGCCAGTATGAAAATAAAAAATAATGTATGCACTCACTAACTGTAAGTTGCTCTGGATAAGAGTGTCTGCTAAATGACTAAAATGTAAATGTCTTTGTGCTGATTTGTGGTAACTCCGTGGTCCTAAATCAGTAGTTGTTTAGTAAACAATACAACTTGCTTGACCATGCTGTAGGTGATATAACTGTTTGTTACATGCTTTGCGGACTTCACCAGACAGATGTTGCTCTCCAGTTTTGAGTAGAAACAAATTAATGTAGTTGAATTTATTGCGCCACTGTGACTGTTGTCATTTTCTATATCAAGGCCTTATTGCCAAGGCAGCAGCTTCTCTTCCTGGGGTCCAGCAAAATTAAGGTAGTTTATACCATTTTAAAAACATTACAATACATTCACATATTTCACAACACACTGTGTGCCCTCAGGCCCCTACTCCACCACTACCACATATCTAAAGTACAAAATCCATGTGTACGTGTGTGTATAGAGCGTATGTTATCGTGTGTATGTGTCTGTGCCTATGTTTGTGTTGCTTTACAGTCCCCGCTGTTCCATAAGGTGTTTTTTTAAACTGTTTTTTTCAATCTAGTTTTACTGCTGGCATCAGTTACCTGATGTGGAATAGAGTTCCATGTAGTCATGGCTCTATGTAGTACTGTGCGCCTCCCATAGTCTGTTCTGGACTTGGGGACTGTGAAGAGACCTCTGGTGGCATGTCTTGTGGGGTATTCATGGGTGTCCGAGCTGTGTGCCAGTAGTTCAAACAGACAGCTCGGTGCATTCACCATGTCAATACCTCTCATAAATACAAGTAGTGATGAAGTCAATCTCTCATCCACTTTGAGCCAGGAGAGATTGACATGCATATGAATAATATTAGCTGTCTGTGTACATCCGAGGGCCAGCCGTGTGTCACGGATTCAGCCGAGGCTGCTCCTCCTCCTTGCTCGGGCAGGCTTCGGCGTTCGTCGTCGCCGGAGTACTAGCTGCTACCGATCTATGTTTCTGTGTTCTACTTGTTTTGTCTTTATTGTTCACACCTGGTTCCCATTATGTATTGATTTATTCCCTATTTAACCCTCTGGCTCCCACTGTGTTTTGTGCGTGTTTGTTCATGTTTGGTTGTCGTCTGGTGAGCGGGATTGTTTCCTCCCTGCGTGGAGGTTATGTTATTCACGTTACCTACGAGGAAAGTACGTTTTCGATTAGCTCTGTGTCCTGCGCCTGACTTCGTCCTACCGCATCACACTGACCCCCTGACACCGTGCTGCCCTGTTCTGAGCCAATTGCAATTTTCTTAAGTCCTTTTTTGTGGCACCTGACCACACGACTGAACAGTAGTCCAGATGCGACAAAACTAAGGCCTGTAGGACCTGCCTTGTTGATAGAGTTGTTAAGATGTAGAGCAGCGCTTTATTATGGACAGACTTCTCCCCATTTTAGCTACTGTTATATCAATTTGTTTTGACCATGACAGTTTACAATCCAGGGTTACTCCAAGCAGTTTAGTCACCTCAACTTGCTCAATTTCCACATTGTTTATTACAAGATTTAGTTGAGGTTTAGGGTTTAGTGAATGATTTGTCCCAAATACAATGCTTTTAGTTTTTGAAATATTTAGGGCTAACTTATTCCTTGCCACCCACTCTGAAACTAACTGCAACTCTTTGTTAAATGTTGCAGTCATTTCAGTTGCTGTAGTAGCTGACACGTATAGTGTTGAGTCATCCACATACATAGACACTCTGGCTTTACTCAAAGCCAGTGGCATGTCATTAGTAATGATTGAGCCCTGTGTAGCTCAGTTGGTAGAGCACGGCGCTTGCAACGCCAGGGTTGTGGGTTCGTTTCCCACGGGGGGCCAGTATGAAAAAAGTATGAATATGAATGCACTCACTAACTGTAAGTTGCTCTGGATAAGAGCGTCTGCTAAATGACTAAAAAGTAATGGGCCTAGACAGCTGCCCTGGGGAATTCCTGATTCTACCTGGATTATGTTGGAGAGGCTTCCATTAAAGAACACCCTCTGTGTTCGGTTAGACAGGTAACTCTTTATCCACAATATAGCACGGGGTGTAAAGCCATAACACATACGTTTTTCCACCAGCAGGCTATGATTGATAATGTCAAAAGCCACAATTTTTTTCAGCCAATTATCAGTCATTTGTGTAAGTGCTGTGCTTGTTGAATGTCCTACCCTATAAGCGTGCTGAAAGTTTGTTGTCAATTAGTTTACTGTAAAATAGCATTGTACCTGGCCAAACACAATTTTATCAAAACTAAGGGTTGGTAACAGGCTGATTGGTCGGCTGTTTGAGCCAGTAAAGGGGGCTTTACTATTCTTAGGTAGTGGAATGACTTTTGCTTCCCTCCAAGCCCGGGGGCATACACATTCTAGTAGGCTTAAATTGAAATTATGGCAAATAGGAGTGGCAATATCGTCTGTTATTTTCCTCAGTAATTTTCCATCCAAGTTGTCAGACTCTGGTGGCTTGTCATTGTTAACAATAATTGTTTCACCTCTTCCACACTCACTTTACAGAATTCAAAATTACAATTCTTGTCTTTCATAATTTGTTCAGATATACTTGGATGTGTAGTGTCAGCGTTTGTTGCTAGCATGTCATGCCTAAGTTTGCTAATCTTGCCAATGAAAAAATCATTAAAGTAGTTGACAATATCAGTTGTTTTTGTGATGAATGAGCCATCTGATTCAATGAATGATGGAACTATTTTGAGCACTTTTCTTCTGGGATGCTGACTTGTTTTTATTGCTTTACTGGGAAGCTTAGCAGCAGTAGATGTGGTCATGTTCTTTATGTTAGTGCAGGGTGAGCTGCACACAGTGGACTTCCTCCACAGGCACACCGGCTCATTATTTAAACAATAAATAAACATAAAAAAATATATAAAAATCTGGTTCATAGGCACATGATTACTGCATACAATAGCTGTAGGATCAGCA
Organism: Coregonus ussuriensis; assembly: GCA_031479575.1. Lineage (NCBI taxonomy): Eukaryota > Metazoa > Chordata > Actinopteri > Salmoniformes > Salmonidae > Coregonus > Coregonus ussuriensis. The sequence continues at coordinate 4,258,485 of CM062482.1, read as the reverse complement.
AACAACGCAATTATCACAACATAGATTAAATATGGCTTTTTTACTGGCTTGGCTTCCTCAATGATTTTACCCACGCACCACTACTGTGCCGAGCAGAAATTACAAAAGAAGCATTTTACATAACGCAGGAGATATTTCTTATGCATTTAAAAAAAAAAATATATATATATATATATATATATATATATGTGTGTGTGAAAAACACAGAATTCTGCGTTAAACGACTGCTACATAAGTAAGTGGCTGAATTAATAAGGTATCGTATTGTGTAAGCTTTCTGCCGTGTTTGAGAAGTCAAGGCCCTTTGGATGAGTTATGTGTACCATTGCCATGTTGCTATGTTGATTTCCTTGAGTTTTTTCTCCTCTACGTTCTCGGCCCATCTGCTCCTCCCCCCTCTTCTCTGAGCAGAGCAGGCAGGCCCGTTGCCCTAGCGACTTCAGACTCCACACATACACAGCATGTAGACATGCTGCTAGAGAGCCAGTACTGTTCTTCCTTCAGACAAGCAGGCATGTGGTGGAAGGCTTCTCAACAGGCTTCTTAACAGCTTCTACCCCCAAGCCATAAGACTCCTGGACAGCTGATCATGGCTACCCGGACTATTTGCACTGCCCCACCCCCCTCTTTTACGCTGCTGCTACTCTGTTTATTATTTATGCATAGTCACTTTAACTCTACCCACATGTACATATTACCACAATTACCTCGACCAACCGGTGCCCCCGCACATTGACTCTGTACCGGTACCCCTGTATATAGCCTCCCTACTGTTATTTTAACAACTGCTGATCTTTAATTTTACTGCATTGTTGGTTAAGGGCTTGTAAGTAATCATTTCACTGTAAGGTCTACACCTGTTGTATTCGGCGCATGTGGCAAATACAATTTTATTTTATTTTATTTGCCGACGGCAGGTAGCTTACTGGTTAAGAGCGTTGTGCCAGTAACCGAAAGGTTGCTGGTTCTAATCCCCGAGCCGACAAGGTGAAAAATCGGCCGATGTGCCCTTGAGCAAGGCACTTAACCCTAATTGCTACTGTAAGTCGCTCTGGATAAGAGCGTCTGCTAAATGACTAAAATGTAAATTTGATAAAAACTTTGTTCATATGCACAATATTCCCATTCGCTTGTAAATTTCCAAACTCACCAAAAGTGACATTCGGTAGCTCCTACCTATATATGTATAACTTTATGAGATGGATTGTCTTTGCAATTAGTTTACTTTCGTTTGTGCTCGTTAGCGTATTTAGCTAGCAACCTCAATGGAAATTCACTATTACTTGTGCTAATGTTGTTAGCATTCTGGTAATAGACGCCCAATGGGCTTTTTTTTGTTTGTTTTCTTTGGCGCCACCTTGTGTACTAAACCGGTAATACCGTAAATCCTGGGGTGAGAGAAAAGACAGTATGACCAGTGGCGGCTCCTGAAAAAATTCTCAGGAGGGGCAATTTTTCTGATGATTTAGGTGACCTACACACATTTTAAAAAAGATATGTCCAGCAACAACATGAAGACAGGGGCAGCATATAAGTCAATACCAGAAGCATTTATTGACTGATCTGGGGAGATGGATTCCAGTTTCTGTGACAGATTATAAATAATCTCTGATGCCTTTGTTATATTAGCTTTTGGTTGAATGTACTGTCGTAGTAAATATATAATGTTATAGCTTGGTCTGACTAAAATCTTGTGCATGACCCATTTTGTGTTGGGCCTTTGTATTCAATACAATGAACAAGAGTCCTATCTTGTCAGCCTTGTCAGCAGGTGGCTAAGGATAACACCCACGCCATAGGTCTCTCAGTTCTTCCAACTCACGAGTTCTTGCCCTGAGGACACACACACACACACCCCCCCACACACACACACACACACACACATCATCACTGATAAACACACACACACACACACACACACATCATCACTGATAACAAACACACACACACACACACAAATCCTCTTCTCTTAGGCTGAACATCTGAAGACAGAGAACCCGACTCAGAGCCAATGCAACAGTGACACTAGCCTGGAGGTGACCTCGCCCAACTCATCAGGACCAATCAGAAGATCAGAACTACTAGATTCAACCTACTTCATTTTATTGTATAAAATGTCAGCACACAATGTTTAGGGGCTCTTCTGATAAACTCCCTACGAGTTTGACGAACGGGTCCGTGCACGCGATTCCAGATATCTTTACCTCTGAATAAACTGCCTTATATTATACAATTATCCACCTTGTCCAAAAGTCTCTACTTGGTCTCCGTTCTCCAGTAAACTTGTTTTATCAACAATAGTAAGGTTCAATGACACAGAAAGCAGTTCAATGTCGGGGTACAGAGTCGCTCTCTTACCAGGATCGCGGTCCGCTCTGACCAGGGTGAAGCCGGCCGGCTCCACCTCTCTGTCCGGGACTCTGTCATCCAGCCAAGTCTCCCAGCTGTATTGGGATTCCGCTGCCAGCAGCGTTTTCATTATTTAGTCCGTTCGTAGCGGGTATGTACACGATCAACAAGATCAGTCCAAAACCGAAGATCAGTCCAAAGCAGAATGTTTGCAGAATGTTTGTAAACTAAGTCTACAAATTAAAAACATAAAATAACGCCACACTGCAGGTCGCAACATAGACGCTGCTAGCCGCCATTGTCTTAGTTACGTTCAACGTTACGTCACGTATGACGAAAGCGCGTAAGTGCATGCCCACAGACACCCATAGAGAATGTATTGAAAGCTTTGAAATGTGAAAAAAATAGATTTTACATGACAGGCTATGAGAGACTTCTGGGCGATTTTCAACCTGACTGAAATCGCCCAAAAAACGGGCGGGGCCATTTGAAGCACGACTTTAGCCTGATTTGACATTTAGTGGCTGGCAGATCAGACGTGAACACTGATAACTGCTGTTGCCGTGATATAATTGATTAGAAAAAAAATCCCTTCCTTTTCCCGTTTGGCAGTGCGTCGCCCATATCGCCCTATTGAACAAGCCGTCCCTGAGTATGACCAACTGCTCGCATTTTCTCTATAAACAATGGCTTACTTTGATATTACCCTAATAAAGTATAGAGCGGTTTGTGAAGGTTTGTTGTGGTGTCACTATTAGCCTGTTATACTGCAGGCCTATTACATTTACCCAACTGCTCGTATTTTCTCTATAAACAATGGCTTACTTACCACCATAATTTGCAAATAAATATAATAAACAATCCTACAATGTGATTTTCTGGATTTGTTTTTCTCAATTTGTCTGTCATAGTTGACCGTGTACCTATGATGAAAATTACAGGCCTCTCTCATCTTTTTAAAGTGGGAGAACTTGCACAATTGGTGGCTGACTAAATACTTAAATCTCCGACAGCTGAAACGTAATGGTGGACAATTATTGTCTTAGGCAAGTAAAAACCAATAAAACAATAGGCTATGAAGTGTTTTATATGCTGCAGATCGAAAGACAAGGAATAGTGAATTGGTAATTAGTTATAGGCTGTTTTTAAGGACACATAAATATCCCTGTTGATTGATGGTCTGTGGTCATACGCACATCCTTAAAAAACATAAGTGCTGGGCTAATGAAGAATACTAGTAAAGAACAAGAAACTCCTGAGTGGCGCAGTGGTCTAAGGCACTGCATCGCAGTGCTAACTGTGCCACTAGAGATCCTGGTTCGAATCCAGGCTCTGTCGCAGCCGGCCGCGGCCGGGAGACTCATGGGCGGCGCACAATTGGTCCAGGGTAGGGGAGGGAATGGCCGGCAGGGATGTAGCTCAGTTGATAGAGCATGGCGTTTGCAACGCCAGGGTTGTGGGTTCGATTCCCACGGTGGGCCAGTATAAAAAAATATGTATTCACTAACTGTAAAGTCGCTCTGGATAAGAGCGTCTGCTAAATGACTTAAATGTAAGAAGCCGCTTCATTGACAACATTTTGAACCAAAAATGGATCTTCCTCAGGTCGAACCGGTGGACACCCAATGCGTATCGATGACCGATAAACGTCTCAAATGTTTGATGAAATAAAATCTTCCCTGTCACTTATCCGGTACCAACTTTTCCTAACGGAAACCCTGATACACACATACTACACACACTCGCAGCATCCCTTAGCCTCTCTGTCTGTCTCTCTCTCTCTCTCTCTCTCTCTCTCTCTCTCTCTGTCTCTCTCTCTCTCTCCCTCTCTCTCTCTCTCTCTCTCTATCTCTCTCTCTCTCTCTCTCTCTCCCCTCTCTCTCTCTCTCTCTCTCTCTCTCTCTCTCAGCCTCTCTATCTCTTTCTCTACCTCAGCCTCTGAAGCAAAGTGGACAGCCAGGCGTAGACGGATCCACTTTGACTGTAGGGTGTTGCCTTGCTTGGGGTTGGGCAGATATTGCTGCATTGGCTCATAGCCACGGCACTCCGAGCTGAACGATTACATAGATAGATCTAAGCTGACGCCAGCCAGGCCAAGCATATGGTCCAGACTGGGTGGGATAATACACTGATTCCTTGGCACGTCACAAATGGCACCCTATTCCCTATATAGTGCACTACTTTTGAAAGAGCCCTATGGGGGTGCACTATAAAGTAGGGCACTATGAAAGGAATAGGGTGCCGTTCGGTACACATCCCTTACAGAGAAGCACTGAGTTCTCTCTTCTATGAATGCGGTGCATTTCCATATTCTAAGTACACTAATAGTCATTTACAGCCAATCCCAGATGTAATATAAAGCACTGCTTTGTCGGGCTGGTCTGATCTGGTCTGATCTGATCTGATCTGATCTGCAGGTAAAGGTTATCCGCTGCCCGAGGCTCAGAGCCACTAGAGACGTGTGTGTGTGCGTGTGTGTGTGTGTGTGTGTGTGTATGTGTGTGCATGCATGCGTGTGTGTGTGTGTGTGTGTGTGTGTGTGTGTGTGTGTATGTGTGTGCATGCGTGTGTGTGTGCGTGCGTGTGTGTGCGTGCTTCCGCTGTGTTTGTTTGTGTGTGTGTGTGTGTGTGTGCGCGCGTGTGTGAACCATTCACTTTCTCTACTGTTGTTTCTGCTGAAGGTCCAACAACAAGGAGAACACATCTGCTGGTGAAACCCTAACCAGATGGACTAGCTTCTCACCGCAACACTTTAATATGCACTGATATTTCTATTGCATATTCATGGCCACTGACTCAAAAGGCCACAAGAAGAAATGTGTTATCGGCTGTGCACCAGTCGGCACCCTATTCCCTATGTACTGCACTACTTTTTTAGCCATAGGGCTCTGGTCAAAAGTAGTGCCCTATATATGGAATAGGGTGCCGATTGGGATGCAACCCTCCTTTTTCTGGCAGTGAATTAGTCATAAAAAATGAAATTTGGAGACAAATGCTTCAAGTACGTGGAGTACCTTTCAGAGCTTGATTCTGATGTTCTGAACAACAAATTGTTATTGGAACAGAAAGGTTTACAGATGGATAGCTAGTGGGTTCCTTCAGAAAGGTTTACAGATGCTTTTAAATGACATTCAGCTCATAAAGGCTTCATAAAGCCTTCATAATGCCTTCATAAGCACTACATAAATGTGTTACAAAGCATCTATAATGGTATGTCATGCTTTATAAAGGGTTCATAAATGTGGCATAACTGTGGCATAATCACCAATGTCAAATAACCCACTATGTTGAATATGATATCAACACGTGCTCTCTAAAGGGTGACATGTTGTGCTGAAGGATGACATACGCTCTGAAGTGACGTCATGTTAGTCACATTACACCTAATGTCATTCCCAAATGCGCGGAAGATCTGGTGGACCAACGCATCAAACTTGGCCTTTATTAGTTAGGGTTAGGTCTATAATAACATTTGAAGAAGATAAATTGTGGAAATGGGCAAGGTTCAGCCATAATTATGACTTTTTGACTTTGTTAACTAGTGGCGATGACAAAAACTTTGAATGGTTGATCTCCCAGGGTTATATGTGCTGTGTGTGCAATAGCCTGGGGATGACGTTACAGCAAGAAACACTTACCTTGATGAAACCCCCTTGATGAAAGTGTCTTTCTTCTGGAACCAAGTTAGTACGTGTTCCTCAGTACACAACAACAACGAGCCATACCGAGCGGTGCTGGGCCCAGTCAGGTCTTTAACACAACAACAACGAGCCATACCGCGGGGTGCTGGGCCCAGTCAGGTCTTTAACACAACAACCACGAGACGTACCGTGGGGTGCTGGGCCCAGTCAGGTCTTTGACACATTCACCCACTCCCCCCGCTGAAAAGAGCAGCCACAAAATATTGGCGCCATTGTAAACAGGTTGTAATCAAGCCCTGGTCTCCAGCATGGGAACAGAAGAGGAATGAATACCTGGTGTGGTGGTCTCAGGTTGGACTACTCCAAGTCATCTTGGTTCTGAAACACACAACTGCAAGCTTTGCAGGTCCATCAACAAATGTAAATACCTCTCACACCCTAAGGTAACCTGTGGATCATGAGAGAAACCTTCATAAATCAGCAGAATGCTGAACCAGTACATCACTGGGGCCAAGCTTCCTGCCATCCAGGACCTCTATACCAGGCGGTGTCAGAGGAAGGCCCTCAAAATTGTCAAAGACTTCAGCCACCCTAGTCATAGACTGTTTCTCTCTGCTACCGCACGGCAAGCGGTACCGCAGCGCCAAGTCTAGGTTCCAAAAGGCTTCTTAACAGCTTCTACCCACAAGCCATAAGACTCCTGAACAGCTAATCATGTCTACCCGGACTATTTGCATTGTTTTTAAAACATGTTCCAAAGTCAAATAAATGCCCCCAATGCAAATCACTGTGTACGGAATATTGGCTTAGAGCAAGAACTATTCTGGGTGCCGCAGTAAAAGTATTACAATTTGTATATTTTTTGTCATTTAGCAAACACTCTAATCCAGAGTGACTTACAGTTAGTGCATTCTTTTTAAGATAGCAAGGTGGGACAACCACATATCACATGTATAGAAATTACACTTTTCCTTAATAATGTAGCTGTCAGTAGAGTCAGAGCTAGAAGGGTGGTCAAATGCAAGTCCCGTAGGGGTGGGAGGGCCAAGAGACCTGAGGTGGCAGAACGGAGTGCTCGGGTTGGGGTGTAGGGTTTGAGCAGAGCCTGAAGGTAGGGAAAGGCAGTTCCTCTTGCTGCTCCGTAGATAAGCACCATGGTCTTGTAGGGGATGCGAGCTTAGACTGGAAGCCAGTGGGGTGTGCGGAGGAGCCGGGTGACATGAGCGAACATGGGAAGGTTGAAATCCAGGCGGGCTGCTGCGCTCTGGATAAGATGCAGGGGTTTGATGGCCCAAGCGGGGAGCCCAGTCAACAGCGAGTTGCAGTAGTCCAGACGGGAGAGAACAAGGGCTTGGATTAGGACCTGCGCCACTTCCTGTGTGAGGTAGGGTCGTACTCTATGGATGATGTAGAGAATGAACCTGCAGGAGCGGGTCACTGCTTTGACGTTTGTAGATAACGACAGGGTGTTGTTCAGGGTCACGCCAAGGTTCTTTGCACCCTTTGAGGGCTTCACTGTGGAGTTGTCAACCATGATGGAGAGGTCTTTGAGCGGGAAGGCCTTCCCCGGGAAGAAGAGCAGTTCCGTCTTGTCGAGGTTGAGCTTGAGGTGGTGGGCCGACATCCAAGTTGAGATATCTGCCAGGCACGCAGAGATTGGTGTCAGAAGGGGGGAAGTAGAGAAGTAGTTGAGTGTCAACCGCATAGCAATGATATGAGAGACCATGTGAGGATATGACGGAGCCGAGTGACTTGGTATATAGAGAGAAGAGGAGAGGGCCTAGAATCGAGCCCGTGGGGACACAAGTAGGGAGAGTACGTGGTGCAGACACAGATCCTCTCCACGTCACCTGGTAGGAGCGGCCTGCCAGGTAGGATGCAATCCAACAGTGTGCAGAGCCTGAGATGCCCAGTTCTGAGAGGGTGGAGAGGAGGATCTGATGATTCACAGTGTTGAAGGCAGGGGATAGATCTAAGAGGATGAGAACAGAGGAGGGAGAGTCAGCTTTGGCAGTGCAGAGAGCCTCCAAGACACAGAGAATAGCAGTTTCTGTTGAGTACCCAGTCTTGAAGCCTGACTGGTTAGGGTCAAGAAGATCATTCTGAGAGAGATAACAAGAAAGTTGATCAAAGACAGCATGCTCAAGTGTTTTGGAAAGAAAGGGGATACAGGTTTATAGTTTTTGACATCAGATGAGTCAAGTGTTGGTTTCTTGTGGAGGGGAGCAACTCGGGCCATTTTGAAGTCAGAGGGGACGCAGCCAGTGGACAGGGATGAGTTGATGAGGCAAGTGAGGAATGGAAGAAGGTCTCCAGAGGTGGTCTGGAGAAGGGGATGGGGTTGAGCGGGCAGGTTGTCGGGCGGCCAGACCTCACTAGTCGCAGGATGTCATCTGAGGGGAGAAAGAGGTCAAGGCGTAGGGTAGTTCTATGTGAGTGAGACCAGTGGACTCAATAGCCTGAGTGAATAAGTAGTGGATGTCGTCAACCTTTTTTTCAAAGTGGTTGACAAAGTCTTCTGCAAGAGGGACGAGAAGGGACGAGAAGGGACGAGAAGGGACGAGAAGGGACGAGAAGGGACGAGAAGGTGGGACGCGTCTCCTAGAGTTAAAGGCAGAAGCTTGAAATGTAGAGTGGTAGAAAGTGGCTTTGGCAGCGGATACAGAGGAATAAAAGGTAGAGAGGAGGGAGTGAAAGAATGATAGGTCCTCCGGAAGTTTAGTTTTCCTCCATTATCGCTCAGCTGCCAGCATCCCTGTTCTGTAAGCTTGCAATGAGTCACTCAGCCATGGAGCAGGAGGGGAGGGCCGAACTGGCCGGGAGGAAAGGGGACAGTGCGAGTCATAGGATGCCGAAAGGGTGGAGAGTAGGGTTGAAGAGGCAGAATCAGGAGACAGGAGGGAGAAGGGATTTAGCAGAAGGGAGAGATGATAGGATAGAAGAGGAGAGAGTAGTGAGAGAGAGAGTGAAGATTGCGACTGCGCATGACCATCTGGGGCTGAGTGGTTAGGGTTGGAGGATAGGGAGACAGAAAAGGAAACAAAGTAGTGATCAGAGAACTGGAGGGGGTTGCAGTGAGATTAGAAGTAGAACAACCTCTAGTAAAGATGAAGTCAAGGGTATTGCCTGCCTTGTGAGAAGGAGGGGACTGGGAAAGGGTGAGGTCAAAAGAGGCAAGGAGGGGAAAGAGAGAGTTGGAAATAAATTAATCTAAGGCAGACGTCAGGAGGTTGAAGTCGCCAAGTACGAAGAGTGGTGAGCCATCGTCAGGAAATGAGCTTATCAAGGTGTCAAGCTCATTGAGGAACTCTCCAAGGGCACCTGGCGGGCGATAGATGACAACAATGTTATGCTTGAGTGTACAAGTGACAGTGACAGCATGGAATTCAAATGAGGAAATGGACAGGTGAGAGAGGGAGTCTCCACTTAGGAGATATTTGTAGCCCTGTGCCACCCTCGCGACGACCAGATGCTCTCGGACTATGAGAGAAAACATAGTCGGATGAAAAAAGAGCAGCTGGAGTAGCTGTTGTTCTCTGGGGTGATCAGTGGCGATTTTGGTGAAAGAAAAAAAGAAAAAGTGGGATGCATGCCAGCAAAGCCACTACACAACACAACACTAAACAATATATTAATTGCATTATAACAGTGACAAACGGTGCCCACAAACTGTTATGGCCTCCATAAAGCTGTCCCAACAGCAGAGTCCCAAAAGCAGTCCCAACATCTTACCACTGCTACACCTGGTTATCAGTGGAGTCTTGTCTGGCAGCGAAACAGTTCATTCAGCCTCATTCACTGCCTTTAAAAAAAACATAGCTGAAATGGCTGACTTGCTTAAACAAACGTGGTTTCTACTGACAATTGAGATGTACAAACTATGGCATAAGGAGACGACAAGCAGATAAGAGGCAATCCGTAATTTCGATTAAGACATTAATGAGCGAGCTAGGACAGACGTAGTCAATATAACTATTTGTTTAACACTTTTGAAATGTACAACGACAGAATTCAGAACATGGGCCGTTCTTACAGTATTCTCCCTGTACACCAAGTCAGAACCGTAGGGTAAATAAAGGGGGCATATAATCAGACAATGAAAGCTCTTACAATATTCAATGATTACATTTCTCTAAAACGGGATATAGGCTACATGTGCACCACCAAGTCAGAACAGTAGGCGAAATTAAGAGGGGAAAATAGACCAAATTATTAGGGTGAGGCACATGGGCTACTAACAGCTTACTACACAACATACACTTAGTATTACTTTCTTTCTTAATTTCTCCCTGGCATATTACATCATTTATGCTGCAGCATACCAGACATTTCTGGACTCACCTTGTTGTGCTGTGCTCACTTGAACAGGAAGGTGGCACGGCGGTCCTTCGTGGGCAAAGTCTGGCATTCTCTGGATTTATGGTGCTTTCAAGACAGCTGGGAACTCGGAAAACAACAAGGTTGAATCATGATGACGTCAATGATCTTCATGTCGTAGCTCTAGAAAGAGGCCCGAGTTCCGGATTTACAATTCCGAGTTGGATGACCGTTCAAAACATATTTTCCCAGTTGGAGCTCGTTTTTTCCAGAGTTCCCAGTTTTCTTGAACTCACTGAAGTCAAGTTTTCGCAGTTCCGAGTTAACAGATGTTTTGAAAGCGGCACAAATCATGCTTCATTGACAGCATGGCCAATGTTGAATGTATATCATTTTAAACTTGGAAAAGAGACCCTTAATCCCAAATTTGGGACCAAAAAACCACTCCACTGAATAGCAGGCTAGTGATTGCTTTGCAACGCTTGCAGTTAGCCACTGATTCCTTCCAAACCACTCATTGTTGAATTTGCGATTTCCAACTTGTTGTGTAATGTTTATGTCCAATGGCCGATGAGCACCGATACGTTTTATCTATAATTTCTCTTCATTATTTATCATCATATGACAAGGATTAAAAAGGATTTGCCAGTACATTGTCCACTTGATTCATGATGATGACTGCTACCTAAGATTTTTTAAGTTTGATGTTGACATGATCAGTCCAATCAAAGCTACTGTAGATATAACGTGATTTGATGTAATTGTATAGGTGGCCAATGACCTTGAGCCTTCTTGAATGGGCACTTCTAATGTAACTCTATGGCAGCACCCAAGGGGCTTGAATTATCGAGCTCTACCCTTCGAGTTGGCGGTGAGGTAGTGTCCCCATGATTGACAGAACACTGAGCCAATCACGGCGCAACTAGAGAACATTACCAGCACCTACGCTCCGTATTTTCAGCTGGCTGCCCCACCACCACAGAAAGCACTGAGTTAGGCTGAAACACCTGCATTTTGGAGCTGCCTTACTCAAGGAAGCAAAAAAGAGACCATGTTTGTATGCGGCTTTATTAACTCAAATATTTATTTTGTTGTTGTACATTGTTTGCAATCTGATATGTGACACATATTAATGGCAAAATAACATGCAAAACAGGCAAGCCAAAAAAATAACATATATAATCCGTCATGAAGCTGGTTGAGAGAATGCCAAAAGTGTGCAAAGCTGTCATCAAGGCAAAGGGTGGCTATTTGAGGAATCTCAAATATAAAATATGTTTTGATTTGTTTTACACTTTTTTGATTCCATATGTGTTCTTTCATAGTTTTGATGTCTTCACTATTATTCTACAATGTAAAAATAAAGAAAAACCCTTGAATGAGTAGGTGTGTCCAAACTTTTGACTGGTACTGTATATAGTATATTTTGTATTATAATTTTTTTAACAAAAAATGTGGGGCCCTGAAAGACGGGTCGCCACTGGGGTTGATCCATGTCTCCGTCAGGGCCAAAAAGTCAAGGGACTGAAGGGCAGCATAGGCCGTTCTTGACCGCAGATCGGCAGTTCCAAATGCTGCCAGAGACCAGGAATTGGGATGTGCGCGCAGGGTACACTAAATTAGAAGGGTTGCAGCCAAGGGGTGGGGAGCGTCTGTAAAGCCTACAGGGGGAGGAGCCAACAGGTAGAGAAAAGACACACATTGTTGACAAAGCTACAAAAGAGCAAAACTGAGATAATCTGTAAATAATGAGGTAAGATACTCAAGTGAGAGAGTATTTTTCTTGCCTTCCTCCAACAACTCTGCAGAACCGTCTTTGTTTCGGCGACGGTCTTAGTTTTATGATAAAACCGCCTCTGACACGACTGCCACTTACAGCTGCCGCTGAGAAAGCAGGGGAGACTGAACAACCCCACGCTAATTGCTGATTGGCTAGCAGAGGTGGAGACCACACCTCCCTGTACTAATTGCTGATTGGCTAGCAGAGGTGGAGAGCACACCTCCCTGTACTAATTGCTGATTGCCTAGGAGAGGTGAAACCACTCCCCCTCCAATACAGCCAATGATGACCAAAACACGTCACAAGTCACAGTATTGTAGGGAATACTCAGTAGGGTCTGTAGAAAGTATATATGGTGTCATTTAATGGGGCTCTGAATAATGTGTTGCTGGCATTTTACTACACCCATTCCATTGCGAATCACTGTATATAGAATATAGAATCATCACGTGTCACTGTATATAGAATATAGAATCATCACGTGTCACTGTATATAGAATATAGAATCATCACGTGTCACTGTATATAGAATATAGAATCATCACGTGTCACTGTATATAGAATATAGAATAATCACGTGTCACTGTATATAGAATATAGAATCATCACATCTGCGCTTACTGCACTACAGAAAAACCTGATAACCAAACAACATCGCAGGGCATGCTCACTGAATTAAAGGGCAACTACACTCAAAAATCAACACTTCTTAGATTTTTCACAGACCTCAAAAGTCATCCCCTAATGTCGTTTACCTCTTAAGAATCGGTACCTTTTTTAAAATTTTCACCTAAAATGACATACCCAAATCTAACTGCCTGTAGCTCAGGACCTGAAGCAAGGATATGCATATTCTTGATACCATTTGAAAGGAAACACTTTGAAGTTGTTTGTGGAAATGTGAAATGAATGGGAAAACCAGCAAAAATCAAGGGAAATCTAAAAAAAAGCCAAGAAAAAAAAAAAAAAAAAAAAAAAAACTGATTTTAGAAGGCCTTACCTACGTTTTTTGTAAAGCATGACTGCACTTTATAGTATGTCATCCAGCAGCATGGCATTGTGGGGAAGGTTGAGGTCAGGTCCAATATTGACTATGCACCCAAGAGAGAAAGAGTAATATAATGTAATATAATATCATTACTCTTTTATCCAGAGCATCTTACAGTTAAGCGTGAATCAAATTTTATGTATGGGTGGTCCCGGGAATCGAACCCACTATCCTTGCATTACAATGCTCTACCAAGATGCATGACAGGGTTATAAAGCCTTTATTAAGCTTATGCCACCCTTTATAAAGCACAGCTTTATGTCATATTTGACATAGCGGGTTATGTCACATTTGACATTGGTGGTTACGTCGCACAGTTATGCCAGATTTATGAACCCTTTATGAAGCATGACATACAATTCTAGATGATTTCTAACACATTCATGTAGTGTTTATGAAGCCTTTATGAAGACCTTATAAGCTGTACTTCATCTAAAGCGGGACCGAAGGGGGTCATGGAAAGATATTCAGAGCCGTGTTCACAGACACAGATGAAGCTTAGTGGCTAGACTATAAAGCTCAATGGAGATTCTCAATTGAAGTGCTTCGTGCGGGATTATGCTTCTTCGTTGTCTGGGAAACCAGCCCTAAAAGCATTATCCTGATACATTTACAAACTAAACAAAGCACCGACATGTGAATGAATGTTTCCCTATCACACCAGCGGATCATTGGGTAAGAGTATAACCTATAGATATTGAATGGTTTATGTTAAATGATTTCCCTCCCCTCCTCACACAAGGGGTCCACCCAGTACAGGTATCCCTTCCTCACACTAGGGGTCCACCCAGTACAGGTATCCCTTCCTCACACTAGGGGTCCACCCAGTACAGGTATCCCTTCCTCACACTAGGGGTCCACCCAGTACAGGTATCCCTTCCTCACACTAGGGGTCCACCCAGTACAGGTATCCCTTCCTCACACTAGGGGTCCACCCAGTACAGGTATCCCCTCCTCACACTAGGGGTCCACCCAGTACAGGTATCCCTTCCTCACACTAGGGGTCCACCCAGTACAGGTATCCCTTCCTCACACTAGGGGTCCACCCAGTACAGGTATCCCTTCCTCACACTAGGGGTCCACCCAGTACAGGTATCCCCTCCTCACACTAGGGGTCCACCCAGTACAGGTATCCCTTCCTCACACTAGGGGTCCACCCAGTACAGGTATCCCCTCCTCACACTAGGGGTCCACCCAGTACAGGTATCCCTTCCTCACACTAGGGGTCCACCCAGTACAGGTATCCCTTCCTCACACTAGGGGTCCACCCAGTACAGGTATCCCCTCCTACACACCTCCACCCACCGTCTGCTCTCTCTAGTCTTCTGTCTGCAGGGGTCAGAGTGTTTCTCACGCCATAGAGTGTACATTCATTAACATCAATGTCTACTGCCTCTTACAGATCTTATAGATCCTATAGCCCTGTATACAATCACCTTCCTATTCAACATGGCTGAAATGCTTTGGAGTAAATACAGTGGGGGAAAAAAGTATTTAGTCAGCCACCAATTGTGCAAGTTCTCCCACTTAAAAAGATGAGAGAGGCCTGTAATTTTCATCATAGGTACACGTCAACTATGACAGACAAAATGAAAAAAAAAAAATCCAGCAAATCACATTGTAGGATTTTTAATGAATTTATTTGCAAATTATGGTGGAAAATAACTATTCGGTCAATAACAAACGTTTCTCAATACTTTGTTATATACCCTTTGTTGGCAATGACACAGGTCAAACGTTTTCTGTAAGTCTTCACAAGGTTTTCACACACTGTTGCTGGTATTTTGGCTCATTCCTCCATGCAGATCTCCTCTAGAGCAGTGATGTTTTGGGGCTGTCGCTGGGCAACACGGACTTTCAACTCCCTCCAAAGATTTTCTATGGGGTTGAGATCTGGAGACTGGCTAGGCCACTCCAGGACCTTGAAATGCTTCTTACAAAGCCACTCCTTCATTGCCCGGGCGGTGTGTTTGGGATCATTGTCATGCTGAAAGACCCAGCCACGTTTCATCTTCAATGCCCTTGCTGATGGAAGGAGGTTTTCACTCAAAGTCTCACGATACATGGCCCTATTCATTCTTTCCTTTACACGGATCAGTCGCCTGGTCCCTTTGCAGAAAAACAGCCGCAAAGCATGATGTTTCCACCCCCATGCTTCACAGTAGGTATGGTGTTCTTTGGATGCAACTCAGCATTCTTTGTCCTCCAAACACGACGAGTTGAGTTTTTACCAAAAAGTTATATTTTGGTTTCATCTGACCATATGACATTCTCCCAATCCTCTTCTGGATCATCCAAATGCACTCTAGCAAACTTCAGACGGGCCTGGACATGTACTGGCTTAAGCATGGGGACACATCTGGCACTGCAGGATTTGAGTCCCTGGCGGCATTGTGTGTTACCGATGGTAGGCTTTGTTACTTTGGTCCCAGCTCTCTGCAGGTCATTCACTAGGTCCCCCCGTGTGGTTCTGGGATTTTTGCTCACCGTTCTTGTGATCATTTTGACCCCAGAGGGTGAGATCTTGCATGGAGCCCCAGATCGAGGGAGATTATCAGTGGTCTTGTATGTCTTCCATTTCCTAATAATTGCTCCCACAGTTGATTTCTTTAAACCAAGCTGCTTACCTATTGCAGATTCAGTCTTCCCAGCCTGGTGCAGGTCTACAATTTTGTTTCTGGTGTCCTTTGACAGCTCTTTGGTCTTGGCCATAGTGGAGTTTGAAGTGTGACTGTTTGAGGTTGTGGACAGGTGTATTTTATACTGATAACAAGTTCAAACAGGTGCCATTAATACAGGTAACGAGTGGAGGACAGAGGAGCCTCTTAAAGAAGAAGTTACAGGTCTGTGAGAGCCAGAAATCTTGCTTGTTTGTAGGTGACCAAATACTTATTTTCCACCATAATTTGCAAATAAATTCATTAAAAATCCTTCAATGTGATTTTCTGGATTTCTTTTTCTCATTTTGTCTGTCATAGTTGACGTGTACCTATGATGAAAATTACAGGCCTCTCTCATCTTTTTAAGTGGGAGAACTTGCACAATTGGTGGCTGACTAAATACTTTTTTTCCCCCACTCTTTGTGTTGTATGTGAGAGGGTGAGAAGAACTTTGTGATGTGATGTGATGTGGTGTGACAATGCTAACCTACTTTCCATTGAACTTCACCAATCACAACACAGATCTCAACGGGTATTGGAGAAAGCACTTCAACACCTCAGATTGGAATTCACTGGAAGGATCTGGAAGGAACTGTTAGCCCACTTGAGGTGGTAGCTAAGGACATTGTACACCACACAACTACTCCTATGGAGGAGGTTGAGGAATAGGAGGGAGATGAAGATGAGGAGGTTGAGGAAGAGGAGGGAGATGAAGAGGAGGACGTTGAGGAAGAGGAGGGAGATGAAGATGAGGTGGTTGAGGAAGAGGAAGAGGAGGGAGATGAAGAGGAGGAGGTTGAGGAAGAGGAGGGAGATGAAGAGGAGGAGGTTGAGGAAGAGGAGGGAGATGAAGATGAGGAAGAGGAGGGATATGAAGATGAGGAGGTTGAGGAAGAGGAGGAAGATGAAGAGGAGGAGGTTGAGGAAGAGGAGGGAGATGAAGAGGAGGACGTTGAGGAAAAGGAGGGAGATGAAGAGGAGGAGGTTGAGGAAGAGGAGGGAGATGTTGATGAGGTGGTTGAGGAAGAGGAAGAGGAGGGAGATGAAGAGGAGGAGGTTGAGGAAGAGGAGGGAGATGAAGAGGAGGAGGTTGAGGAAGAGGAGGGAGATGAAGATGAGGAGGTTGAGGAAGAGGAGGGAGATGAAGAAGAGAAGGTTGAGGAAGAGGAAGAGGAGGGAGATGAAGAGGAGGAGGTTGAGGAAGTGGAGGGAGATGAAAATGAGAAGGTTGAGGAAGAGGAGGGAGATTAAGATGAGGAGGTTGAGGAAGAGGAGGGAGATGAAGAGGAGGAGGTTGAGGAAGAGGAGGGAGATTAAGAGGAGGAGGTTGAGGAAGAGGAGGGAGATGAAGAGGAGGAGATGTTTGACCTCCATCCTCTTTTTCTTTCTTTCCTTTAGGTTTTTATTTTCACACCAAAGACAACAAGTGAAAAACAAAACCTGTACAGATAAAAGCGGTGTGCAGGTGAAGATGAGGTTGGAAACACAAAGGGCTGATATGAACACCTCAATACTTGTATACTACAACAACCATGTTTGATTGTGTGTGTGTGTGTGTGTGTTTGTGTGTGTGTGTGTGTGTGTGTGTGTTTGTGTGAGTGAGAGAGAGAGAGAGAGAGAGAGAGAGAGAGAGAGAGAGAGAGAGAGAGAGAGAGAGAGATAGTTGACTACATGGAGGAGACTACTGGGTAGTTTAGTTCATCAGGCTGAACCCTGACCCCTAGTCTACTACTGGGTAGTTTAGTTCCTCAGGCTGACCCCTGACCCCTAGTCTACTACTGGGTAGTTTAGTTCCTCAGGCTGACCCCTGACCCCTAGTCTACTACTGGGTAGATTAGTTCCTCAGGCTGACCCCTGAACCCTAGTCTACTACTGGGTAGTTTAGTTCATCAGGCTGACCCCTGACCCCTAGTCTACTACTGGGTAGTTTAGTTCCTCAGGCTGACCCCTGACCCCTAGTCTACTACTGGGTAGTTTAGTTCCTCAGGCTGACCCCTAGTCTACTACTGGGTAGTTTAGTTCATCAGGCTGACCCCTGACCCCTAGTCTACTACTGGGTAGTTTAGTTCCTCAGGCTGACCCCTGACCCCTAGTCTACTACTGGGTAGTTTAGTTCCTCAGGCTGACCCCTAGTCTACTACTGGGTAGTTTAGTTCCTCAGGCTGACCCCTAGTCTACTACTGGGTAGTTTAGTTCCTCAGGCTGACCCCTGACCCCTAGTCTACTACTGGGTAGTTTAGTTCCTCAGGCTGACCCCTGACCCCTAGTCTACTACTGGGTAGTTTAGTTCCTCAGGCTGACCCCTGACCCCTAGTCTACTACTGGGTAGTTTAGTTCCTCAGGCTGACCCCTAGTCTACTACTGGGTAGTTTGGTTCATCAGGCTGACCCCTGACCCCTAGTCTACTACTGGGTAGTTTAGTTCATCAGGCTGACCCCTGACCCCTAGTCTCCTGAGTGGCGCAGTGGTCTAAGGCTCTGCATCGCAGTGCTAACTGTGCCACTAGAGATCCTGGTTCGAATCCAGGCTCTGTCGCAGCCGGCCGCGACCGGGAGACTCATGGGCGGCGCACAATTGGCCCAGCGTCGTACAGGGTAGGGGAGGGAATGGCCGGCAGGGATGTAGCTCAGTTGATAGAGCATGGCGTTTGCAACGCCAGGGTTGTGGGTTCGATTCCCACGGGGGCCAGTATAAAAAAAAATATATATATATATATATATATATATATATATATGTATTCACTAACTGTAAGTCGCTCTGGATAAGAGCGTCTGCTAAATGACTAAAATGTAAATGTAAATGCAGTCTACTACTGGGTAGTTTAGTTCATCAGGCTTTTTTTTGCATATATGTTATACTGAATAACGCAACACCCAATTACACTCAATAACTGGATGTTCCACCTTTAACTGCACACAGGGGCAATGGGGGTTGTATAACTTTGTTTATGAAATAAATGAAATAATTATGTAATTGTTCTGTTATTTGTTCACTCTGATTCCCTTTATCTAATATTCGTTTTTGGTTGGAGATCTGATAACATTCAGTATCAAAAATATGCAAAATTAGAGAAAATTAGAAAAGGGGAAAATACTTTTTCAAGGCAATGAATATTCTATTGCTGTCCGCCTGGCTGGCTGAATGGCTGTATGGCAGCCTGGCTGGCTGAATGGCTGTATGGCTGGCTGGCTGGATGGCTGGCTGGCTGGATGGCTGAATGGCTTCCTAGCTGGCTGAATGGCTTCCTAGCTGGCTGAATGGCTGCCTGGCTGGCTGAATGGCTGTATAGCTGTATGGCTTAATGGCTGTATGGCTGAATGGCTGAATGGCTGTATGGCTGTCTGGCTGGCTGGCTGGCTGAATGGCCACCTGGCTGAATGGCTGTCTGGCTGGCTGAATGGCTGTATGGCTGTATGGCTGAATGGCTGGCTGGCTGAATGGCTGTATGGCTGTATGGCTGAATGGCTGTATGGCTGTATGGCTGAATGGATGTATGGCTGTCTGGCTGGCTGAATGGCCACCTGGCTGAATGGCTGTCTGGCTGGCTGAATGGCCACCTGGCTGAATGTCTGTCTGGCTGGTTGAATGGCTGAATGGCCACTTGGCTGAATGGCCACCTGGCTGAATGGCTGAATGGCCACCTGGTTGAATGGCTGTATGGCTGCCTGGCTGGCTGAATGGCTGTATGGCTGTATGGCTGAATGGCTGGCTGGGTGAATGGCTGAATGGCTGTCTGGCTGGCTGAATGGCCACCTGGCTGAATGGCCTTCTGGCTGGCTGAATGGCTGACTGGCTGGCTGAATGGCCGCCTGGGTGAATGGCTGAATGGCTGTCTGGCTGGCTGAATGGCCACCTGGCTGAATGGCCTTCTGGCTGGCTGAATGGCTGTCTGGCTGGCTGAATGGCCGGCTGCCTGAATGGCCACCTGGCTGAATTGCTGAATGGCTGAATGGCCACCTGGCTGAATGGCTGAATGGCTGCCTGGCTGGCTGAATGGCTGCCTGGCTGGCTGAATGGCTGTATGGCTCGCTGAATGGCTGTATGGTTGAATGGCTGATTGGCTGCCTGGCTGGCTGAATGGTTGTCTGGCTGGCTGAATGGCTGTCTGGCTGGCTGAATGGCCACCTGGCTGAATGGCTGAATGGCTGAATGGCTGAATGGCCGCCCGGCTGGTCGGCTGTTCTGGTTCACACTATCTTCACAGAGCAGCACAGATACCCATGAGAGAGGCAGGAGTCTATCAGCACATTCAATTGTTATTATACTTACTGTTCCGCACAACTACCCCATCATCATTATATCAATATTGAAACCATAATTATTACAACAGTCCTTTAGTATTATTGATTAAACATGGTTGTAGTCACACTACTGTTATCATTCATCATTTAAAAAAGATTTATATTCATTAATGACTGAGCTAGCCTGCTGAGCTAAAGCCTAGGCATTAGCTAACACAAGTATTCAGGTCTCAGACAAAGTTCCTCATCAGGTCAGCGTAGTTCTCTTACAGCACACCGTTACTGACAGCAGAGCCACAATGAGAGTCTGTTTTCAAAAACAAATGACAGAGGGAGGGAGAGAGAGCGAAAGGGAGAGAAGGGAGGGAGAGAGAGCGAAAGGGAGAGATGGGAGGGAGAGAGAGCGAAAGGGAGAGAAGGGAGGGAGAGAGAGCGAAAGGGAGAGAAGGGAGGGAGAGAGAGCGAAAGGGAGAGAAGGGAGGGAGAGAGAGCGAAAGGGAGAGAAGGGAGGGAGAGAGAGCGAAAGGGAGAGAAGGGAGGGAGAGAGAGCGAAAGGGAGAGAAGGGAGGGAGAGAGAGCGAAAGGGAGAGAAGGGAGGGAGAGAGAGCGAAAGGGAGAGAAGGGAGGGAGAGAGAGCGAAAGGGAGAGAAGGGAGGGAGAGAGAGCGAAAGGGAGAGAAGGGAGGGAGAGAGAGCGAAAGGGAGAGAAGGGAGGGAGAGAGAGCGAAAGGGAGAGAAGGGAGGGAGAGAGGGCGTAGATGAAAATATCCTGTGTCATCTCCATGGTTTCAGCCTGGCAGCAGCTGGTGGGACAGAGAGGATGCCTCCTCACCCTCTCCCCTCCTTTCCTCACCCTATCCTCTCCTCACCCTCTCCTCTTTTCTTCTCTCCTCTCCTCTTTTCCTCTCCCCTTCCTCTCCTCTCCTCTCCCCCTCTCCTCTCCCCTCCTCCGTTTTATGGGCTATTAACCAATTGTGCTATTGTGTGTGTTTTTTCACGTTATTTGTAATGTTTCTGCCACCGTCTTTTATGACCGAAAAGAGCTTCTGGATATCAGGACAGTGATTACTCACCTCGTACTGGACAAAGAGTTTTTCTTTAACGAGTCGGACGCGAAAGATTTTCTTCAGACACCCGACAATGCCCAAATCCCCGTCAATCACATGAGAAAGAGACAGAGATATGGGGGACGTAGGTCAGGGTGCCTTGTAAGGATCCGACGGCGAGTGGGTAATCTGCCTCTAATATCAGTCCTATTAGCCAACGTACAATAATTGGATAACAAAATAAAAAAACTATGATCACGGTTATCCTACCAATGGGACCTTCAAAACTGTAACATCTTACAGTGAGGGAAAAAAGTATTTGATCCCCTGCTGATTTTGTATGTTTGCCCACTGACAAAGACATGATCAGTCTATAATTTTAATGGTAGGTTTATTTGAACAGTGAGAGACAGAATAACAACAAAAAAATCCAGAAAAACGCATGTCAGAAATGTTATAAATGGATTTGCATTTTAATGAGGGAAATAAGTATTTGACCCCTCTGCAAAACATGACTTAGTACTTGGTGGCAAAACCCTTGTTGGCAATCACAGAGGTCAGACGTTTCTTGTAGTTGGCCACCAGGTTTGCACCCATCTCAGGAGGGATTTTGTCCCACTCCTCTTTGCAGATCTTCTCCAAGTCATTAAGGTTTCGAGGCTGACGTTTGGCAACTCGAACCTTCAGCTCCCTCCACAGATTTTCTATGGGATTAAGGTCTGGAGACTGGCTAGGCCACTCCAGGACCTTAATGTGCTTCTTCTTGAGCCACTCCTTTGTTGCCTTGGCCGTGTGTTTTGGGTCATTGTCATGCTGGAATATACATCCACGACACATTTTCAATGCGCTGGCTGAGGGAAGGAGGTTCTCACCCAAGATTTGATGGTACATGGCCCCGTCCATCTTACCTTTGATGCGGTGAAGTTGTCCTGTCCCCTTAGCAGAAAAACTCCCCCAAAGCATAATGTTTCCACCTCCATGTTTGACGGTGGGGATGGTGTTCTTGGGGTCATAGGCAGCATTCCTCCTCCTCCAAACACGGCGAGTTGAGTTGATGGCAAAGAGCTTGATTTTGGTCTCATCTGACCACAACACTTTCACCCAGTTCTCCTCTGAATCATTCAGATGTTCATTGGAAAACTTCAGACGGGCCTGTATATGTGCTTTCTTGAGCAGGGGGACTTGCTGGCGCTGCAGGATTTCAGTCCTTCACGGCGTAGTGTGTTACCAATTGTTTTCTTGGTGACTTTGGTCCCAGCTGCATTGACAAGATCATCCCGTGTAGTTCTGGGCTGATTCCTCACCATTCTCATGATCATTGCAACTCCACAAGGTAAGATCTTGCATGGAGCCCCAGGCCGAGGGAGATTGACAGTTCTTTTGTGTTTCTTCCATTTGCAAATAATCGCACCAACTGTTGTCACCTTCTCACCAAGCTGCTTGGCGATGGTCTTGTAGCCCATTCCAGCCTTGTGTAGGTCTACAATCTTGTCCTTGACATCCTTGGAGAGCTCTTTGGTCTTGGCCATAGTGGAGAGTTTGGAATATGATTGATTGATTGCTTCTGTGGACAGGTGTCTTTTATACAGGTAACAAGCTGAGATTAGGAGCACTCCCTTTAAGAGTGTGCTCCTAATCTCAGCTCGTTACCTGTATAAAAGACACCTGGGAGCCAGAAATCTTTCTGATTGAGAGGGGGTCAAATACTTGTTTCCCTCATTAAAATGCAAATCAATTTATAACATTTTTGACATGTGTTTTTCTGGATTTTTGGTCTCTCACTGGTCTCTCACTGTTCAAATAAACCTACAATTAAAATTATAGACTGATCATGTCTTTGTCAGTGGGCAAACGTACAAAATCAGCAGGGGATCAAATACTTTTTTCCCTCACTGTATGTTTCACCAAGTCGTGGCTGAACGACGACATGGATAACATACAGCTGACGGGATATACACTGCATCTGCAAGATAGAACAGCTGCCTCCGGTAAGACAAGGGGTGGCGGTCTATGTATATTTGTAAACAACAGCTGGTGCACGAAGTCTAATATTAAGGAAGTCTCAAGGTTTTGCTCGCCTGAGGTAGAGTATCTCATGATAAGCTGTAGACCACACTGTTTACCAAGAGAGTTTTCATCTATATTTTTCGTAGCTGTCTATTTACCACCACAAACCGATGCTGCCATTAAGACCACACTCAACGAGCTGTATACGGCCATAAGCAAACAGGAAAATGCTCATCCAGTGGCGGCGCTCCTAGTGGCCGGGGAATTGAATGCAGGGAAACTTAAATTCATTTGACCTGATTTCTATCAGCATGTTAAATGTGCAACCAGAGTGAAAAAAACTCTAGACCACCTTTATTCCACACATAGAGACGCGTACAAAGCTCTCCCTCGCCCTCTGTTTGGCAAATCTGACAATAACTCCATACCCCTGATTCCTGCTTACAAGCATAAACTAAAGCAGGAAGCACCAGTGACTCGGTCAATAAAGAAGTGGTCAGATGACGCAGATGCTAAGCTACAGGGCTGTTTTGCTAGCAAAGACTGGAATATGTTCCGGGATTCTTCCGATGTCATTGAGGAGTACACCACATCAGTCAATGGCTTCATCAATAAGTGCATCGATGACATTGTCCCCACAGTGACTGTATGTACATACCTGATAGATTAACTATTAATGACTAATTATTACACCCTGAAACTGTGTGAAATGTGTTAGAATGTGTGAGTGTAGGACCAGTAAAGACTATGACATTGAGCTACTATTTAGCAATGGGAGTAAGAGTTAGGCCAGACAACAAAGGACAAGGAGAGCTGGCTACAGACAACTGAGATACCAAGATAACTGAGGAATTTAGGGAGGAGAGAGACTGTTAGGCTTGGAAGAGTGCATGTGTGTGTGTGTGTGTGTGTGTGTGTGTGTGTGTGTGTGAGTGTGTGTGTGTGTGTGTGTGTGTGTGTGTGTGTGTGTGTGTGTGTGTGTGTGTGTGTGTGTGTGTGTGTGTGTGTGTACTGATGGTCAGGAGAGCAGTTTTAAAGTGGAAAACTACAGCCCGCCTAAAGATGGGAGGGATTTTTGTATGACGTGTGAGTATAAAAGATGACTCTGAAATTGTGATGGCAGAATTCTCAATGAATAAATATCTGACTATGCAGACCGGGACTCTGTCCGTTACTTAAATCCCAAAAGACTTAAAAACCTTTTGGGAGACACACAGAGACACTGAAATAGTTTGTTAAATAATTCACGTAACAATACCCCAACCAGAAGCAATGGAATACAGGCAACATCCGCACTGAGCTAAAGGCTAGAGCTGCCGCTTTCAAGGAGCGGGACTCTAACCCGGATGCTTATAAGAAATCCCGCTATGCCCTCCGACGAACCATCAACCAGGCAAAGCGTGAATACAGGACTAAGATCTAATCGTACTACACCGGCTCCGACGCTCGTCGGATATGGCAGGGCTAGCAAACTATTACAGACTACAAAGGGAAGCATAGCCGCGAGCTGCCCTGTGACAAAAGCTACTCTGAGCATGTGCTGATCAACTGGCAAGTTTCATCAATGACATTTTCAACCTGTCCCTGACTGAGTCTGTAATATCAACATGTTTCAAGCAGACCATCATAGTCCGTGTGCCCAAGAACACTAAGGTAACCTGCCTAAATGACTACCAACACGTAGCACTCACGTCTGTAGCCATGAAGTGCTTTGAAAGGCTGGTCATGGCTCACATCAACATCATTATCCCAGAAACCCTAGACCCACTCCAATTTGCATACCGCCCCAACAGATGCACTCCACACTGCCCTTGCACACCTGGACAAAATGAATCTACTTCAGATTGCTATTCATTGACTACAGCTCAGCGTTCAACACCATAGTGCCCTCAAAACTCATCACTAAGTTAAGGACCATGGGACTAAACACCTCCCTCTGCAACTGGATCCTGGACTTCTTGATGGGCCGCCCCCAGGTGGTGAGGGTAGGCAACAACACATCTGCCAAGCTGATCCTCAACATTGGGGCCCCTCAGGGGTGCGTGCTCAGTCCCCTCCTGTGCTCCCCGTTCACCCTTGACTGCATGGCCAGGCACGACTCCAACACCATCATTAAGTTTGCAGACAACACAACAGTAGTAGGCCTGATCACCGACAACGATGAGATGCGTGTGGTGCCAGGATAACAACCTGTCCCTCAATGTGATCAAGACAAAGTAGATGATTGGACTACAGGATATAGAAGAGGACCGAGTCCTCCCCCATTCACGTCAACGGGGTGTGGAACAGTCACCAACAAACTATCATTGTCCAAACACACCAACATTCGTGAAGAGGGCACGACAAAGCCTATTCCCCCTCAGGAGACTGAAAATATTTGGCATGGGTCCTCAGATCCTCAAAAAGCATCCTGACTGGTTGCATCACTGCCTGGTATGGCAACTGCTCAGCCTCAGTCCTGTGTCATGCCAACAGTAAAGCATCCTGACACCATTCATCTGTGGGGTTGCTTCTCAGCCAAGGGAGTGGGCTCACACAATTTTGCCTAAGAAAACAGACATGAATAAAGAATGGTACCAACACATCCTCTGAGAGTAACTTCTCCCAACCATCCAAGAACAGTTTGGTGACGAACAATAACGTTTCCAGCATGATGGAGCACCTTGCCATAAGGCAAAAGTGATAACTAAGTGGCTCAGGGAACAAAACATCAACATTTTGGGTCCATAGCCAGGAAACTCCCCAGACCTTAATCCCATTGAGAGCTTGTGGTCGATCCTCAAGAGGCGGTGGACAAACAAAAACCCACAAATTCTGACAAACTCCAAGCATTGATTATGCAATAATGGGCTGCCATCAGTCAGGATGTGGCCCAGAAGTTAATTGACAGCATGCCAGGGTGGATTGCAGAGGTCTTGAAAAAGAAGGGTCAATACTGCAAATATTGACTCTGCATAAAATTCATGTAATTGTCAATAAACGCCTTTGACACTTGTGGAATGCTTGTAATTATACTTTAGTGTACGATAGTAACATCTGACAAAAATATCTAAAAACACTGAAGCAGCAAACTTTGTGAAGACCAATACTTGTGTTATTCTCAAAACGTTTGACCACGACTTGATATTGATTACTGCACTGTTGGGTTTAGAGCTTGTAAGAAAGGCATTTCACTGCACTAGAGCAGCTGACATTAAAACTAGAAACACAAGTTATTATATTGATCCAGTATCTGTATTCTCCTCTCTGTCTCTGTCTCTCCTCTCTGTCTCTCCTCTCTGTCTCTCCTCTCTGTTTCTCTCTCTCCTCTCTGTCCATGTCCATGTCCCTCCTCTCTGTCTCTGTCTCTCCTCTCTGTATCTCCTCTCTGTCTCTCCTCTCTGTCTCTCCTCTCTGTCTAACCCCTCTGTCTCTCCTCTCTGTCTCTCCTCTCTTTCTCTCCTCTCTGTCTCTCTCTCTCCTCTCTGTCCATGTCCATGTCCCTCCTCTCTGTCTCTGTCTCTCCTCTCTACCTCTCCTCTCTGTCTCTGTCTCTCCTCTATGTCTCTGTCTCTCCTCTCTATCTATCCTCTCTGTCTTTCCTCTCTTTCTCGCCTCTCTGTCTCTCCTCTCTGTCCCTCCTCTCTGTCTCTGTCTCTCCTCTCTGTCTCTCCTCTCTATCTCTCCTCTCTGTCTCTCCTCTCTGTCCCTCCTCTCTGTCTCTGTCTCTCCTCTCTGTCTCTCCTCTCTGTCCCTCCTCTCTGTCCCTCCTCTCTGTCTCTGTCTCTCCTCTCTGTCTCTCCTCTCTGTCCCTCCTCTCTGTCTCTCCTACCTGTCTCTGTCTCTCCTCTCTATCTCTCCTCTCTGTCTTTCCTCTCTTTCTCGCCTCTCTGTCTCTCCTCTCTGTCCCTCCTCTCTGTCTCTGTCTCTCCTCTCTGTCTCTCCTCTCTATCTCTCCTCTCTGTCTCTCCTCTCTGTCCCTCCTCTCTGTCTCTGTCTCTCCTCTCTGTCTCTCCTCTCTGTCCCTCCTCTCTGTCCCTCCTCTCTGTCTCTGTCTCTCCTCTCTGTCTCTCCTCTCTGTCCCTCCTCTCTGTCTCTCCTCCCTGTCTCTGTCTCTCCTCTCTATCTCCCCTCTCTATCTCTCCTCTCTGTCCCTCCTCTCTGTCTCTCCCCTCTGTCTCTGTCTCCCCTCTCTATCTCTCCTCTCTGTCCCTCCTCTCTGTCTCTCCTCTCTGTCTCTGTCTCTCCTCTCTATCTCCCCTCTCTATCTATCCTCTCTGTCTCTCCTCTCTGTCTCTCCTCTCTGTCTCTCCTCTCTGTCTAACCCCTCTGTCTCTCCTCTCTGTCTCTCCTCTCTTTCTCTCCTCTCTGTCTCTCTCTCTCCTCTCTGTCCATGTCCATGTCCCTCCTCTCTGTCTCTGTCTCTCCTCTCTGTCTCTCCCTCTCTCTCTCTCTCTCTCTGTCTCTGTCTCTCCTCTCTATCTCCCCTCTGTCTTTCCTCTCTTTCTCTCCTCTCTTTCTCTCCTCTCTGTCTTTCCTCTGTCTCTGTCCTTCCTCGCTGTCTTCTCCTCTCTTCGCTTTCTTCTGTCTCTGTCTCTGTCTCTGTCTCTGTCTCTCTCTCTGTCTCTGTCTCTGTCTCTCCTCTCTGTCTCAACTCTCTTTCTCTCCTCTCTCTCTCTCTCTCTCTCTCTCTCTATTTCTGTCTTCTCTCTGTCTCTCTGAGTCTCTGTCTCTCTCTCAATAAATATCTACTAAACTGTTGAATATTGGTCATTCATTCATGCACATATATACAATACAGGCATGAACATGTTTAGCTACTACAAATCCCCTAAGTGCAGATAGAGGAGAGGACAGCTAGGTACCTCTGACCACCATAATAATATCTTATACATCTAAAGTTATGTCACCAGGGGACCAGTAGAATCAGCTCAGTTTTCATGTTACCAGGGGACCAGTAGAATCAGCTCAGTTATCATGTTACCAGGGGACCAGTAGAATCAGCTCAGTTATGATGTTACCAGGGGACCAGTAGAATCAGCTCAGTTATCATGTTACCAGGGGACCAGTAGAATCAGCTCAGTTATCATGTTACCAGGGGACCAGTAGAATCAGCTCAGTTATGATGTTACCAGGGGACCAGTAGAATCAGCTCAGTTATCATGTTACCAGGGGACCAGTAGAATCAGCTCAGTTATGATGTCACCAGCGGACCAGTAGAATCAGCTCAGTATCCATGTACCAGGGGACCAGTAGAATCAGCTCAGTTTATGATGTTACCAGGGGACCAGTAGAATCAGCTCAGTTATCATGTTACCAGGGGACCAGTAGAATCAGCTCAGTTATGATGTCACCAGCGGACCAGTAGAATCAGCTCAGTTATCATGTTACCAGGGGACCAGTAGAATCAGCTCAGTTTTCATGTTACCAGGGGACCAGTAGAATCAGCTCAGTTTTCATGTTACCAGGGGACCAGTAGAATCAGCTCAGTTATGATGTCACCAGCGGACCAGTAGAACCATCTCAGTTATGATGTTACCAGGGGACCAGTAGAATCAGCTCA
Organism: Coregonus ussuriensis; assembly: GCA_031479575.1. Lineage (NCBI taxonomy): Eukaryota > Metazoa > Chordata > Actinopteri > Salmoniformes > Salmonidae > Coregonus > Coregonus ussuriensis. The sequence continues at coordinate 4,229,855 of CM062482.1, read as the reverse complement.
GTTATGATGTCACCAGTTTAAAAGTAGCATCATATTTTACAGCAAAGACAAACCCTCTTAGTCTACATGACAAATAACAGATGTATGGAATGGGTCACAAGGTAAGACTTGATATATGAGAAAGGAGTATCTCTCAGCCAGATGGCGGCCTCGCGACTAGCTCTTTGGAAACATTGCAGTATATTTATTTTTAATGTATAATTTTTTACATTATTAGTTCAGAAAGTGTTTTGTATCATAACATACGACCAGGAATACGACTTTCCCGAATCATTTCCCTTTGTTTGCTCTCCCCAGGGCAACTGAACTGATTCCAGCGGCTGAACCAAAACATCGCCGGCGGAGGAGAGGCACTCGGAGTGGCCTGCTGGTTCATCTTAGGAGGCGCGCACACCACCCACCGCTTCCAAGTATACTACTCGCTAATGTTCAGTCTTTGGATAACAAAGTTGACGAGCTCAGGGCAAGGATTTCCTTCCAGAGAGACATCAGGTTCTCTAACATACTTTGTTTCACGGAAACATGTCTTTCTGGGGATATTCTGTCGAAATCGGTCCAGCCAGATGGGTTCTCAGTTCATCACGCAGACAGAAAGGGAAGCAGAAGGGCGGAGGTGTGTGTTTCATGATTAACGACTCATGGTGTAATTGTAGCGACATACAGGAACTCAAGTACTTTTGTGCAACCGACCTAGAATACCTCACAATCAAATGCGACCATATTATCTCCCAAGATCATTTTCTTCTGTTACATACCTCCCTCACGCCGATACCTGACGGCCCTCAAAGAAATTCACTGGACTTTATGCAAACTGGAAACCACATATCCTGAGGCTGCATTTATTGGAGCCAGGGACTTTAACAAAGCAAATTTGAGGACTAGGCTGCCGAAGTTCTATCAACATATTGACTGTTGTACTCGGGCTGCTAAAATTCTCGACCATTGCTATTCGAATCTCCGGGATGGTTATAAGGCCCTCCCTGCCCTCCTTTCGGCAAATCTGACCACAACTCCATTTTGCTCCTCCATTCCTGTAGGCAGAAACTCAAACAGGAAGTACCCGTGCTAAGGGCTATTCAACACTGGTCTGACCAATCGGAATCCACACGTCAAGATTGTTTTGACCACACGTCAAGATTGTTTGACATATACCCAAAAAACACTCAAACTGGACAGTTTTATCTCCATCTCTTCATTCAAAGACTCAATCATGGACACTCTTACTGACAGTTGTGGCTGCTTCGTGTGATGTATTGTTGTCTCTACCTTCTTGCCCTTTGTGCTGTTGTCTGTGCCCAATAATGCTTGTACCATGTTTTGTGCTGCTATCATGTTGTGCTGCTACCATGTTGTGCTGCTGCCATGTTGTGTTGCTACCATGTTGTTGTCATATTGCTGATTCATATAGAGGCGAAAGAAAAGCACACCTGTTTAGGAGAGGTGCTGGCTAACGGAGTAGAACACTTGAAAAAGAGAAGGAGAGTCTCACACGCAATAATTTAATATCCTAATAACCAACGTTTCGACAGACAAGCTGTCTTCATCAGGGTATAATGACAAACACTGCGGGTCACTAGTTTATATAGCGTCAAAGGACACACACAGGTGTCTGTAATCATGGCCGGGTGTGGCCTGATATCATTGGTTAATTCACAGATAAACAGAACATACAAAAAACATAAATGGATAGCATACGATCATAGATACAACTTGGCTACATCGGCCCACAAACATTTACAATGAATAGCAAAATCACAATAATCACAAGAATGGCTTCAAATCAAAGTCTGCGTTGAGACCGAAGGGAGCAAGGGTCTTTAAATTAAAGATCCAGGCAGCCTCTCATTTTAACAATAAGTTGTCGAGGTCACACCCTCTCCTAGGGAGGGTGACATGTTCAATGCCAATATAAAGTAGGGACGAAATCGAGTGGTTCGTTTCCAAAAAGTGGGCAGCGACTGGGTATGTCGAGTTTTTGCACCTAATGGTGTTACGATGCTTTGAGATTCGTACTTTTAATTGGCGCTTTGTTTTACCCGCATAATTTTTACCACAAGGACAAGCTTTAAGATAAATAACTGCCTTAGTGGAACACGTTATGACACCTTCGATTGGGATCTGTTTCCCTGTTTGGGGGTGTTTGAAGGATCTACATTTGTAATTGCCATTGCATTGAGCGCAGCCGTTACACTTGTAGTTTCCATCTGGTAGAGGCGCAAATAGATGTTGTGCAGGGATATTTAGGGGTGGTAAATCAGAGTTTACCAACTGATCTCTGAGATTTCTGCCCCGCGAGAATACAACCAAGGGAGGGTCCGAAAACACATTACCAATACTGTCATCGGATCTTAGAATGTGCCAATGTTTGTGAACGATTCCCTTAATTTGTTCAGAGCGCTTTGAATAGTGTGTAGTTAGAACGCATGAATGCTTCTTTTTTGTGAGACTTGAAAAAGATCAGGTCTCGATATGTTTAGAATTTTCTCAATGCAGTATTAATCTGACAATTTTTGAACCCCTCTCCTTGAAATGTCTTTCCATCTCAGCCATATTTCTGTAGAAATCTGATAGTTTTTTGCAAATTCTTTTGATTCGACAGAATTGGCTGTAGGGCAAACTGTTTTTCAAGGGAAGCGGGTGACAACTATCAGCCCTCAACAAACTGTTACGATCAGTAGGTTTCCTGTAAAGATCAGTGTATAGAACATTATCCTCACACAAAATCAGAAGATTCAAGTAAACTGATTTGACGTGTGTCAGATTGCATAGTAAATCTCAGGTGCTCAGAACAAGAGTTAAGAAAAGCATGGAATGCCTGAAGCTGTTTTGAATCACCCCTCCATAGAACAAAAATATCATAAATGTACTGTTTCCATATAATAATGTTAGGCAAGAAAACATTTTTGAGAGGATTGAAGATGAACTGTTTCTCCATGTAACCCACATACAAATTAGCATAGTTAGGAGCCATAGGGGATCCCATAGCAGTACCCTTCGTCTGAATAAAGAAATCATTTAAAAACATGAAGTAGTTGTGTGTAAGTACTATTTCAGCCAATGTTATAATGCATGCACTGGAAGGTAGTTCATTTGGGTCACGTTGCAGAAGAAAATGTTCCATGGCTTCAATACCGCCCTCGTGTGGAATATTCGTGTATAACGACTCAACATCAAAAGTAACTAACAAGGTATTATCAGGGAGAGTATCAAGAGAATCCATAATAGAGATCATACTGCTGGTGTCCTTTACAAAGGAGGGGAGCTGTTCTGCGGTTCCAAACTTCTTCCATTTAAGAATGACGAAGGCCACTGTGTCCTTGGAGACCTTCAATGCTGCAGACATTTTTTGGTACCCTTCCCCAGATCTGTGCCTCGACACAATCCTGTCTCGGAGCGCGACGGACAATTCCTTTGACCTCATGGCTTGGTTTTTGCTCTGACATGCACTGTCAACTGTTGGACCTTATATAGACAGGTGTGTGCCTTTCCAAATCATGTCCAATCAATTGAATTTACCACAGGTGGACTCCAATCAAGTTGTAGAAACATCTCAAGGATGATCAATGGAAACAGGATGCACCTGAGGCTCAATTTCGAGTCTCATAGCAAAGGGTTTGAATACTTATGTAAATAAGGTATTTCTGTTTCTTATTTTGTATAAATTTACAAAACTTTCTAAAAACCTGTTGTCGCTTTGTCATTATGGGGTATTTCTTTAATCCATTTTAGAATAAGGCTGTAACGTAATAAAATGTGGAAAAAGTAAAGGGGTCTGAATACTTTCCGAATGCACTGTACCTGGAAAATCAGACATTTCCTCAATTTGGTGCTTCAAAAGTATTTGTAATTATTGTAGCCAATTTATAAGTTCTCTTGCTCCCTTATAATTATCTGTCATTTCATTTTAGATCAGTTTTTGTGAGAGATGTGGACACTTTCATTTGTTTCCTGCCGCTTCAATTGATGGGTGTTGCGCTAAAACCACGTGCGGTTATTATGAGGATGACAACATCTAATGTTGGCTTCAACTTGGCTTTCCATACAAATCCTGCCATGCAAAAAAGGAAGCTCACTTTCTCATTACAAAAAACAGCGATGGGGAGATTAATACTACCGCTATTCATGGGTTTAATATGTGTGCCTGCATCGGACATACAGGCTACAGAAAAATTGCCATCATGGTAATTAATATGGAGTTGGTCCCCCCTTTGCTGCTATAACAGCCTCCACTCTTCTGGGAAGGCTTTCCACTAGATGTTGGAACATTGCTGCTCGGACTTGCTTCCAATCAGCCACAAGAGCATTAGTGTGGTCGGGCAGTGATGTTGGGTGATTAGGCCTGGCTCGTAGTCTGCGTTCCAATTCATCCCAAAGATGTTTGATGGGGTTGAGTTCAGGCTCTGTGCAGGCCAGTCAAGTTACGCGTTAAGATTTCCCTTCAATGGAACTAAGGAGACTAGCCCGAACCATGAAAAACAGCCCCAGACCATTATTCCTCCTCCACCAAACTTTACAGTTGGCATTATGCATTGGGGTAGGTAGCGTTCTCCTGGCATCCGCCAAACCCAGATTCATCCGTCGGACTAACAGATGGTGAAGCGTGATTCATCACTCCAAAGAACGTGTTTTCACTGCTCCAGAGTCCAATGACGGCGAGCTTTACACCACTCCAGACGACGCTTGGCATTGTTTATGGTGATCTTAGGCTTGTGAGCGGCTGCTCGGCCATGGAAACTCATTTCATGAAGCTCCCGATGAACAGTTCTTGTGCTGACGTTGCTTCCAGAGGCAGTTTGGAACTCGATAGTGAGTGTTGCAACCGAGGACAGACGATCTTTACACGTTACGCACTTCGGCACTCGGCGGTCCCGTTCTGTGAGCTTGTGTGGCCTACCACTTCACGGCTGAGCCGTTGTTGCTCCTAGACGTTTCCACTTCACAATAACAGCACTTACAGTTGACCGGGGCAGCTCTAGCAGGGCATACATTTGACAAAATGAAATGTTGGAAAGGTGGCATCCTATGACGGTGCCACGTTGAAAGTCACTGAGCTCTTCAGTAAGGCCATTCTACTGCCAATGTTTGTCTATGGAGATTGCATGGCTGTGTGCTCGATTTTTATAGACCTTTCAGCAACGGGTGTGGCTGAAATAGCCGAATCCACTAACTTGAAGGGGTGTCCACATACTTCTGTATATACAGTGTATTTTAGAACTTAATAATAATTTGAATATCAAATCCTAAAAAATAAAAAATATTCATTATTGATAAAAGTTGTAATAACTTGTACACTTTTGGGGTGAGGGGAGTATAATTATATAAATTATACAATTGTATAACAATTGAGATCCTTGAAAAATTACAGTTAAGTGCTTGGAAGAAGTCCCTAAAAGTCCTTGAATTCGACTTGCCAATGCCTGCATGAACCCTGCTTAAAGGACGTGTAGTCCTGTTGTTGTTGTATAGCTGGAGTTATGGTCTAATTTGTATAATTTTCTCTTTTATTCCTCTAAGTACACACGTGGAGCTGCATGAAAATCATTTTTATTTTCGGTTTCAAACCATGTAGAAAAGTTTTATCCCAATGTCACACATTGGCCCCCGTGACCCAGTGACCCAAGTGACCTCAGTCGCAAGCAGTTGTGCATTTATACATTTAGAATGGAATAACCACCCGTTCCACACAGGAATACCAATAATAAGGATTCACCATCTTTTCACCAACAACTGAACACATAACCAAACCCAACACGGAGTAAATCAAAATAAAAACGAATGAAATGAAACTTGGAAAAAGTGGAATCAGTCGGTCAGTCAGTCAATCCAATCCACCAGCAGATACCAGATTTGTAGTTTTTCCAACAATAGAAATGAGTGGATCTGATAATCTTACGATGACAATGAAATACAGCCAAACTAAACGGTCAAAAGGAGCTATGGAACTGATGGTTTGACTTCCTCATTCGCACCATGTCAACATGCTGCCTATTTAAAGGGGAATTAAAGGGGAAGCGCAGCATCGGGAGGAAAAGCACTGAGACGGCTCAGACAAATTCGGGGCAAACAAAATGCTTACTTGCTGGTTCCTTCTCGACAATACAGAAATAAAAAAGATAAGAATATGAACATAAAGTAAATGACTCAGTATTATATAATCAATATTTTAGCATAAGTATAATACAGGAAGGCAAAATGTATAGTCCAGGATTTACACGTGCTTTGGGGAAGGGGGGAGAGAGAGAGAGAGAGAGAGAGAGAGAGAGAGAGAGAGAGAGAGAGAGAGAGAGAGAGAGAGAGTGTGTGTGTGTTGGGGGAAAACATATGACATTATAAAATCCATGTACACAAACAACAAGTGTGCGGTTAAAATTGGCAATAAACACACAGATTTCTTTCTTCAGGGCCGTGGGGTGAGACAGGGATGCAGCTTGAGCCCCACCCTCTTCAACATTTATATCAATGAATTGGAACTAGAACAATCTGCATCACCCGGCCTCACACTACTGGACTCTGAAATGAAATGTTTACTATTTGCTGATGATTTGGTGCTTCTGTTCCCAACCAAGGAGGGCCTATAACAACACCTAGATATTCTGCACATATTCTGTCAGACTTGGGCCCTGACAGTGAATCTCAGTCAGACAAAAATAACGGTGTTCCAAAAAAGGTCCAGTTGCCAGGACAACAAATATAAATTATATCGAGACACTGTTGCCCTAGAGCACACAAAGAATTATACTTATCTCATCCTAAACATCAACACCACAGGTAACTTCCACAAGGCTAGGAACAATCTAAAGAAAAGGCAAGAAGTGCCAGAAAAATTGATTTCCATTTTAATGAGGGAAATAAGTATTTGACCCTTTCTCAATCAGAAAGATTTCTGGCACCCAGGTGTCTTTTATACAGGTAACGAGCTAAGATTAGGAGCACACTCTTAAAGGGAGTGCTCTTAATCTCAGTTTGTTACCTGTATAAAAGACACCTGTCCACAGAAGCAATCAATCAATCAGATTCCAAACCCTCCACCATGGCCAAGACCAAAGGATGTCCAAGGATGTCAGGGACAAGATTGTAGACCTACACAAGGCTGGAATGGACTACAAGACCATCGCCAAGCAGCTTGGTGAGAAGGTGACAACAGTTGGTATGATTATTCGCAAATGGAAGAAACACAAAAGACTGTCAATCCCCCTCAGCCTGGGGTTTCATGTAAGATCTCACCTCGTGGAGTTGCAATGATCATGAGAACGGTGAGGAATCAGCCCAGAACTACACAGGAGGATCTTGTCAATGATCTCAAGGCAGCTGGGACCATAGTCACCAAGAAAACAATTGGTAACACACTACGCCGTGAAGCACTGAAATCCTGCAGCGCCCGCAAGGTCCCCCTGCTCAAGAAAGCACATATACAGGGCCAACTACAAGAAACATCTGACCTCTGATTGCCAATAAGGGTTTTGCCACCAAGTACTAAGTCATGTTTTGCAGAGGGGTCAAATACTTATTTCCCTCATTAAAATGCAAATCAATTTATAACATTTTTGACTGGATTTTTGTTGTTGTTATTCTGTCTCTCACTGTTCAAATAAACCTACCATTAAAATTATTGACTGATCATGTCTTTGTCAGTGGACAAACGTACAAAATCAGCAGGGGATCAAATACTTTTTTCCCTCACTGTAAATACCCTAGAGAAGAGTCCCCTCAGCCACCTGGTTCACAAACACAAACAGACCCCACAGAGCCCCAGGCCAGTAACACAATTAGACCCAACCAAATTATGAGAAAGCAAAAAGATAACTATTTGATACACTGGAAAGAATCAACCTAAAAACCGAGCAATGTGAATGCCATCTGGCCCTAAACAGAGAGTACACAGTGGCAGAATATCTGAACACGGTGACCCATCAAAACGGG